>JAVVLW010004597.1:0-43379 GCA_034401795.1 Chaetoderma sp. LZ-2023a
CGGTCTACAGTCTGCCAAGGACCCGTTCATGTCAATTTAAATTGCAATTGGAGCCATATATGTGTTAAGTACATGCATCGCCTTCAGGTTTTTTCTTGGCCATAAATGATAATTGCCGAAATGTCATCATCGTAATCATCAAAATCATATAAAATGAACGGGTGTGAACTCCGCACCCGAGTATTATTTACTGTGTATGAAACTAGTGTGATGACAGTGTGTATATTTTAATAAATTTTCAATCCACTATTTCTTTTGAAATCTGGGTGAATATACCAAGATATTCTCTGAAATGGGATTATTACAATATAGTCTAATTTAAGCCAACGTAATAGGCATAACCTCTTAGAACAATATATGCACCAGTTGCGGCTATAGTGTTATGTCTTATAATGGAAAGGGAAGCGATTTACAAAATCTGCAAACGTTGTTTTCGATTTCGCTATTTCATACATAATATGTAACCGAATATCTCCGCTTTTACATAGACATGCACATTTGTACATAGTTGTTCTAACTGGTCAGCCCTTCCTGAGGCTGCAGTCTTGCAAAGAAGTAATCAAATGTGGCTGCAAAAAAGCTGGTAAGTCCCCTTGTAAATGCATTATTTTTTCCCTTCCATGCACTGAACTTTGCACTTGTGGTGGCTCATGCTATAGATAGAGTGGTATTAATACACAACGAGTGCACAGATCAATTGAAATATGTGATGCCACCAATGACATTCAAAATATAGCGATTTCGTTGTAAATCCTGCGTTTTTCTTGTGCCATATAGAATATTGATCTAAGGAAATAAGCTATGTATTCGTAAATAATCACATCAGCTTCTTTGGATAGTAAAACATATAAAAAGTCACCTTATCTATATATGTGTCCTAGAAGGTAGTGTATTATATAAATAAGTTTCGAAAGCAGCTATGATGAAATTCAAAATGGCGGCTGAAATATGTGTCTGATCATGTGTGTCCTGCTCTTATTGGACAGAGCATACAAAAATCTATAAGTAAGCCAATTTTCATGTTTGTTTTACATTTTGAACAATTTTGGTCAGTTTTCGACTTAACCTACTAGACTATTGGTAACTTCCCAAGTTTTTACACTGGTACCCATTTATACTCCTGGCTGGAGAGAGGCAATGAGGAGTGAAGAGATTGCCTATATTTCCATCGATTGCTCATGTGTCACCTGATCGCCTGAGTTAAGCATGATTTGAACCCTGCCTGCTGATTAACAGTCGCTCACATTAACACCAGAGCCAATCATCTCCCCTTTCATGTCCGGTAATATCTCGGAAGGTTTTAGACATACCCTCGCAATTTTGTTTCCAGCAAAAGCGTTTAGGGTAAGACGACGTGTTATGATTTTATTTTGGCAAAGTCCATCCTTATTCCCTAGAATTATCTCCCTTGAAATCGATCCTTATTCGCTAGAATTATCTCCCTTGAATGACTAAAATGTGCACCCAGGCAAAACTGCAACAGAATTTGATGTTTCTTCACTAAGTCGGCCATCTTGGAAACCCTGCACTAGGTCATCACCGTGCGCGCCATCTGATTGGATGAGGTCGCCATGCCCAACAGCTGTCTGGCTCCTTGTCCTGTCGCGCGCTGCTATCTCTGCCTGCTTCCCTGGTATGCCAATGCCAGTGGTTGAGATTTCATTCATTGCCAATAATTACAAGAGCTGCGACTTCTAAAAGCTCATGGGACAATTAATGCCAAATTCCTTTAATCTATCGCGAATGGCTAGACACCTCGCAGTCCAAGTAATCGGCGCTTCTTCATTCCACGATGTACTATTTTGTACACCAAATCGAACACCCTTCTGAGTGTGCTCTGGAGATCTGCGAGGGCGACCTCGTCTATCACGTGACGGAAAACTGTCAAAACTGACAGTTCTTGACCCATTTGCTGCTGGTCTTCGGATAGGCGATCTACTACGCCTTGTAGCAGTAGTACTGGCTCATCTCTGGTTCATTTCACTCTCTTGATCAACAGTTTAGCACCTAATCGAATTTGAAAATATTTTCTGTCCACGCGATCGCTATACTAGTTATGCGCGTTTCCAGTTAATCTTAGCCACTAAACGTCACTTGTTTAATGCTATATAATGTTTACTAAACAAAAACTCACTTCCCTTTCAGGGAATTATTGACAAACTAGTGAAACTACTACTTTACACGACGTGTTGTAATTACTATTTTCAAATATTGCCTACAAATCTAAACATCCTCTTCTTTTAAAACACACCAATCCAATTAATATTGCCACAAATGCACTTATATACAAAGACACTGAAAAAATTAGAAAGATGTTGACTGCCTGGCATTGAGATATGGACTGAAGCAGCCCAGTCCAGTAGCTACTAACATGATTACCTCACTGGTATTATGTTGTAGAATCTACCATGATTGGCTGGAATAATCATGCGATTGTATGAGGTGATGGGATGTTGGCTTAAAACATTCAGATTTCCATCTGTGGATGGTGACTGCTTCATTACCTCATTAGTTAGGTATGCTGCTTGCTTACATCGCATTCCATTACTGTATAGCAGATGCTATGAAAACATCACCTATCAAGGGGGATAACTCTTGGACTACCTTCTCTGAAGTGGGATAACTCTTGGACTACCTTGTACCTCAATCAGCTTAATACCACTTGCTTGACTAAGGTTTGACTCTGTGAATTATATCACAGTAATATCCAATATGAAACCATTAACCATGTTTAATGATTGATTGACTGTCAACCATTAAACTTCAAATACATACATTCGGGCTACCTGAAACATTTTGTGACAGTCATCCGGGGCAGTGATTTCATCTGCTAGGGAGTCTGCTGGTTGAATAGCAAGATCATTTAAGCGTTCGCTAATGTGACGCAGAATGTTATTGCGTTCCCGGCATAGTTCGGTGCGGTCTTTACTTTGGCCACTTTACGCTTTCTGCTCTGCTGACAGTTTTACTACTAAAGAGTCCAGTATGAGCAATGAACTATTGAAATATGCAAGTAACGTTATCTCAAAACCGATCATGCACCTAATCAACTCAGCATTTATGCATCACCTTCCCATCGACGCTGTAGTCCAAGGAACCCTTACCGCGCCACCCAAGTCCAAGAAGCCACCTGGTCACCCCTCCCCACCCGCCAGCCAATCTGCGGCCCATTGTGCTCCTCAACAGCATACAGAAAATCCTATCCAATGTTATTCTATGCCACATCCGAGACAAGATGGATGACTTCCCCGGATCATGTCAAAGTGGCTTCAAACATGGATGCAGCTGTTCAGATATTGTATGGGCTCAATGCATGCTTGTATCGGTAGTCATGTCCCTAACACTGGGGTTTCAACGACATGGGCATTGACATGTCATGAGCCTTCGACACAATTAAGCGCTCAAAGATCCTAGATGTACTACGCCAGGCCAGTTGCAATGAAGATGAGCTACGACTAGTAAGACTACTGCTTGCAGACACCAAGCTGAGAGTACGAGTCAAGGCAGTGAAGTCCCCCCCTCCCCACCCCTGTGTCAATACCGGGTATGCCACTAGAGATGGGATATGCCGACGATGCGCACTTCATAGACAGGGAAAAGAAACCCCTTGACGACCTTCTCCCAATAGCTGCAAGCAAACTAAAAATTGAGAATCTTTATGAATGAATCCAAAACAGAGTTCACCCACATATATCTATCTACAAAGTATGAAACTAAAGAAAATGACGACACTTCGTGTCGGCAAACAATGGAGGAAAAGTAAAATCCTGGGCTCACTGCTTTGCAGTACTGCTGACATTGCTGCACGCTGCGTCATGGGGAACATAGCTTTCCAGTCCTTCTAGAAGCTATGGATTCGTGGATCAAAGATGCCCATGATAAAAGGACTATGTTTATACAATGCAACCTGCCTATACTTGATGCTGTATAACTGTAACAGCTTGGCAGCTCTAAACAAACTCGACGCAAACACCTACGCACCTAAGCACCCTCACTGGACACCGATGGCCAGACAGCATAATTTCCAATGATGCACTATACAAGATGTGTACTACATCGCCGCTGTCTGTAAAAGTCGGCCAGCAAAGATGGGCCATGTGCTAAGAATGCCAGAAGACGCACCAGCATAGACGACAGCCTTGGAAGTCGCCATATATACCAGGAGCCAGTAAATACAAAGTCAGGAGAGGATGTCATTCCATAAGTCTGCTAAGCGTGGTACGAGGTGACCTCAAGAAAGCAGGACTCGGTACACTCAAGTCAGGAATGGACCTGATGAAGCTAAGGATTTCGGCTGAGGACATGACATAGTGGACACAACTGATGAAGGACTGATTGCAGCTGTAAGATGTTGTGGTGACCATCCATCAACTTTTGCATTAAACAACTTTTTCTCAAGAACCACTGGGCCAATATCAATTATATTTGGCAGGAATCATCCTTAGGGCATAGGGATCCAAGTGTGTTCAACCGAAGTAGCCCGATCGGCCAATTGACCGCCAGACATCTGGGATTTTCGCCAATTTTTAGAAACGCCTTTAAAAATCTGAAACGGCTTGGGGATCGATTTAACTCTTAAAATATCATCTAGGGCAAGAGCTGAACATTTGTTCAAGAGAGCTTGATTGGCCAAATGATTCAGCGATCATCTTGGATGACCTAGTTTAAACGACCTCTCCAGAACCGATGATCAGATTTAGCCAAATTTTGGGAGATACGATTATGGATTAAGGGCCAGTTGTTAGGTAAAAAAATGGAGCTGCCCTGGCCCAATCAAAATGCAGGATGTTTGGCAGCCATTTTGGATTTTTTTATTTGTTGGATTTTGAAGCGGAAATCTGTTTTATGTAGTATTTTGGCAGATTTTTACAAATATCTTTAAAAATCTTCTCTCCGAAGCCACTTAAAGGGTTGATTGAAAACTCATGAAATATCATCTACGGCAAGAATTGAATGAAGTTTGTTCAAGGGAACCTGATTGACCAAATGATTCAGCGATCATCTTGGATAACCTAGTTTTCGTGAAAACGACTTCTCCAGAACCACTGAACAAATCGCGCCAAATAAAATTTGGGGGATACGATTAGGGAATAAGGTCCATGTAAAGTTTGATCAAGGCATGTCGATACATCAAAAGACATGCCTGCCCTGAACCAATCAAGATGTAGCATGTTTGGCAGCCATAATGGATACTTTTATTTGCTGGATTTTGAAGCTGAAATTGGTTTTATATAGGTTTTTGGATATGCTGATTTCAAATTTGCCACTTTCAAAACTGTCAGAAATAAAGGATTGGTAGCCTTCTTGGATTTTTTACCAGCAAAATCTCCCATTAAAAATCAATGGGAAAATAAAGATGTCGCCTCAAGTACCACTGGACTGATTTTAGCCAAATTTGGTAGGACACATCCTCGTTAGCTCACCTGACATGAAAGGCCAAGTGAACTTATGCCATGGCGACTGTCCTCTGTATGTCTGGTCATCCGGCATCCGACAACTTTTCCTTTAAGCGACTTCTCAAGAACCACTGGACTGATTTGAATTATATTTGGCAGAAAGCCTTCTTGGACCATAGGGATCTAAGTTTGTTCAAAGGAAGCCGATCGTCTAATTTGGCCTGCGGCCATCTTGGATTTTGTCTGATTTTTAGAAAATTTTTTATAAATCTGCTCCAAAATCAGTTTCTGCTTGAGGAATTGATTCAGAACTCATGAAATATCATCTAGGGCTGAACGAAGTTGGTGCAAGGGAACTTGATTGGCCAAATAGTTCAGCGGCCATCGTGGATAAACTAGTTTTCACGAAAACGACTTCTCCAGAGCCGCTGAAGGGATCAGGCCTAAATTTGGGAGATATGATTAGGGACTAAGGGCTATTAAAAGTTGTTCAAGGGAAGTTGATCCATCAAAAAACATGGCCGCCGTGAGCCAATAAAAATGTAGCATGTTTGGCGGCCCTATTGGATTTTCTTATTTGATAGATTTTAAAGTCGAAATTGGTTTTATATATGTTTCTGATCTCAAATTTGCCATTTTCGAAACCGTTGGATAAACGGTTTGGCAGCCATCTTGGATAATTTTCCCGCCAAAAGCTCCCATACTAAAGCAATGGGATATTTAAAATGTCTTCTCGAGAATCACTGGGCCGATTTTAATTATATGTGGCTGGCACAATCCTTAGGGCATAGAGGGGCAAGTTTGTTCAAATGAAGCCGATCGGCCAATTTGGCCAGTGGCCATCTTGGATTTTGTCCAATTTAAAAAAAAATATTTTTAAATCTTCTTCGAAACCACTGGGAATCGATTCAAAACTCATGAAACATCATCTAGGGCAAGAGATAAGCCAAGTTTGCTCAGGAGAACTTGATTGACCAAATGGTTCGGCAACCATCTTGGATGACTTAGTTTCTGCTTGAGGAATTGATTCAGAACTCATGAAATATCATCTAGGGCTGAACGAAGTTGGTGCAAGGGAACTTGATTGGCCAAATAGTTCAGCGGCCATCGAGGATAAACTAGTTTTCACGAAAACGACTTCTCCAGAACCGCTGAAGGGATCAGGCTGAAATTTGGCAGATATGCTTAGAGCCTAAGGGCCATTAAAGTTTGTTTAAGGGAATTTGATCCGTCAAAAAGCAATACAAATAATCATGGAAATGTTCACGGACTTGGGGTGGGGGGTTTATTTGACTGTTACGTTTTACTGTTAATGGATGTTGATGACGATTACGACACTAATATCATTGCACAAGAACGGAAGTTGACGATGACGATGACGGCAATGATAGTACTGACACGATGATGACGAATGTTTCTAGTAATTGACGACGATACTGGCAATGATAGCAATGACACAATAATGACGAATGTTTCGTGAAATTGCAGACGACGACAATGATGGTAATGACACGATACCGACGAATTTTTCTGCGCACCTCGCAGATGATAATATGTGACACAGATGTCAATGGTAATGACACGATGATGATGACTAAAACAATGACAGGATTACTGAGAAGGTGACGATAATAGCGACGACGATGTTGACACAACAATACAGTTCTGCGCAACTCGCAGGTGTTAATCGTTGACAGAGAAGATGACAATGGCGACGACGACGATGATGAGACGATAGGCAAGTCTGCGCAACTCGCAGGTGATTTTACCACACACACGTTATACGGGGTCGGCTTTACTCACACGCCAACCAATACACAAGATTTCCGACCCAGAAATCACAGCCTGTCCGGACCCAGACTGGACACTACAATACAAATATAACCCTGTTAAAGTATATGTTTACGATAGGGTAAATCACACTTACTAACACATGACAACAACATTGACGAGACATATGGATAATAAGAACAACGCTCGTTACCATGCATTTATAATCTTACTGATTAACCCTTTTCCACTGACAGACTGACTCTGAAACCATACTACGAGTAAACGATAAAATGGTGTTCATTTTGAAGCTAACGAGACTGGAACTCATTGCTCATGTATTGTGCAAGAGCTTCCCGTATCATTATCTTCAGAATAGACACCCAATATACTAAGTACTAGGAATTTTGCATAAGGATATGCATACAGCAGGATAAGGGTTAAATACACAATATATTTGAACAGAACGACCTGATATAGGTATGTTTTGAAGCCACAACTTACTATACTGACCAGCTACATATTACAAGTTCGCAAATTTAAGAGAACTTATTGGACACGTTTTGGCTAAAATAACAATTTTGAAAACACATACTTATATGACGTCATAGATTGACAGAAACAGACATCGTATAAAATTATCAATACTCACATAATCCAATTGAATAAGAACTATATGACGATTACAATCCGGTATTTCTAATACATATGACTTCACAACACATAAATTACTATATATGAAAAGTTATACATACGCCGTTCAAAATTCCCTCAGGTTGCAAACACTTGAACACCGTACACCTGGCAGACTTTCAAACGACTGTCCCAAGCACTAGGAAATGATCAAGCCCGTCACCTTACAGTTCATTCTCAACCCAAGCGCATTCCTTTCACCAAAGACACCACATCGCTACTCCAAGCGCCAACACTTCTTACACACACGTAGCTATTTCCATAAAATATTGTAGCGAAAATGGAGAAAAACCTGCTGCACTGATTTTTCGCGAATTTTGAATTCAGATCGTGACAACCACTATAAAAACATACTTACCGTTCAATCACTACTTGCTAAATCAATTATCTGCATTTTGCTATCAGAATAAGATTTTTATGCCTGCATACACACCTCCCCATGCCTAATCCTATTCCTATGGACCCTCAACCAGGCTACTGGTTGAGTCCCATCTCTAGCCTACCATCAGGTATAGACTGGCACCAGTCTATACTCACCTCATAGTGACGCTTGTCGCTAAGCGCGCTTGCGCATGCGCATTAGAGCCCGAATAGGAAACAGATTCACTTTTCTAAATTTAAGTGCAAAATATTTAAAGTCTGATTCTCAAATCTTACCTCGCGGGGTGGCTGAGGCCGGGTTGTAGTGATTGAACGGTAAGAATGTTTTTATAGTGGTTAATAAAACAACAGACCAACCCGCAAGGGGGGTCTGTGGGGGGGGGGGGCGGGTGTTATTACACCACAAAAACATCCATTACCGTTCAATCACTACTTGCTAAACCCGTAGATTTGGTCAGTGCCCCATGTCAACATAAGGTGGGCGGAGATTAGAGAATCAATAAACCAGGATAAAAATCAAACCAATCTTATCCAAATGTTAATAACATAACATAATAGTGCATATAACTCAATCACACCGTGATTTAACAAATAAGGATAACTAGAACTTAAAGAAATAAATAAAAACCAAAGAAGACTCACCATTCTTTACAGACGCACAGTCCTAACGAAAATGGTGGGAAGTGCTGGGTATATGATCTTCGCCCTTTTTAGTTAAAATCATAATATTACGAAAGAAGGAGGCTGCTGCACTCTGGTCTTTAAGATAAAATGAGGTAAAAGTAGATTCAGATTTCCAGCCTGCCGCCTGCATGACCTCATCTAAAGATGAACCGGCAAAAAGAGCGAAAGAAGTAGACATGCCCCTAACATCATGGGCTTTAATATGGGCGAGATTAATTTGATCCGGAGACGCTATTTTGTAGCAAAGCTTAATCGTCTCACAAAGCCATCTGGCAATCGTAGCTTTTGATACCGGCTTGGATAACTCTTCCGCGTAGGAAACCCATAAATGGGAAGGATCTGCTCTTTTAAAATCGGTTCGCTGTTTATAAGTTCTTAAAGCCCTAACCGGACACCAACATTTGTCGGAAGGCAAAAAAGACGACAAAGATTTTAAAATAATAGGACTAGCAGGAAAATGGTTAGACTGAGTTTTAGATAAAAAGTACCTTCTTGGATATAAAACCAAACCGTCACCTGAAACTATGAATCTATCCCTTTCTGCAGAAAGAGCATGAATCTCTGAACGTCTTCTAGCAGAGGCAGCAGCAACAAGAAAAACCGCTTTAAGAGTTAAAAGCTTAAGACTGATAGAAGAAATAGGTTCAAAATGGTGACCTGCCAAAACTTGAAGAACCCAAGCCAAATTCCAGGAAGGTAAAGGCGTAGCAGTCGGAGGACGAATATTACCTAGACCTCTAATAAAGCTATTAAGAGTCTTAGTATCCTTGACATCGGCATTCAGAAGACAAGGAAGGGAAGATGCAAGAGAAAATCTATATCCCCTGACCGTATTAGCAGACAAATGTAAATAGTCAAACAGATAAGATAAAAAATCTAAAACTTGTGGTATAGAAACAGAATCGGGCACGAAACCTTGGTCTGAACACCATTTACCAAAGATTTTAAGACGACCCTTGTAAACTCGACGGGTCGATTCCCTTCTGGCAGTCAATAATTTCCTGATATCTTGAAGAAACCTTATCCTGGAGGCTTTCAGACTCGAGATTCTCCAAATGCACAGATTGAAGATTTCTGGATTTGGATGTACACAACGACCTCTTACTTGAGATAGAAGGTCCTGGGATACTGGAAGAAGACGAGGAAAGTCTACCAGAAGATCTAGAAGGTCTACAAACCAAATCCTCTTGGGCCAAAAGGGAGCTATCAGAAGAATCTCGCAAACTTGGTCCTTGACCTTCTTCAACACTAACGGGATCAGAATAGTAGGAGGGAAGGCATAAGCGAACATCCCTGTCCAGGACTGAGACAGGGCATCTACCGCCAGGGCTTGACCGTCCGGAAAAGGAGACATGTAAGAGGAGATCTGGGCATTCAGAGAGGTCGCGAACAGATCTACTAGAGGACGATCCATAAGATTGAAAATCGGTCTGACAACCGACTTCTTTAACTGCCACTCTGTGTGGGCGAACTTGCTGGGACGTGACAGTTGATCCGCTGGAAAATTCAGACTGCCTGGGACATGTGAGGACACTAGAAAAATCTGCCTCTTGCGGCACCACAAGAGAAGATTCCACACTTCTAGACAAAGGAGAGACGACCTTGTACCTCCCTGCCTGTTGATATAAGATACCACTGTCGAATTGTCCGACCGAATTGAGACTGAGGCCTATCACCAGATCTGACCAAGAAAGGAGAGCCTTCTTGACAGCCCACAACTCCAGAATGTTGATGTGGGCTGACGACTCCTCCAGGGACCAAAGGCCGGAAACCGACAGGGAGTCCCAGACTGCTCCCCAACCCTCCTGAGAAGCATCTGTAAATATAATTGCCTGAGGAGGGGGCTTTACCAGTGGAACACCCATCAGAAGCAGAGAACGGTCTTTCCAAAAATCTAGATGGGGAATCAAATGTTCTCTGATGGGAATCTGATGGTAGATAGAGTGGACTGACTGCTTCCAAAGGGACATTAAATACATCTGGAAGGGTCTCCTCATCAGCGCCGCCCAAGGAACCACCTTCTCTACGCTGACCATCAGACCTATTACTCTTAAAAAGAATGTTGCTCTTACCACTGGAGAAGAAGCGAGGATTTCCATTGCCACTGATAAAGCCTCTATCCTTGGATCTGAGGGGAAGACTAGGCCCCGGGCCAGGTTGAAAGAAATGCCTAGATGAGTAAAGATTTGTGAAGGAACTAGGCTTGATTTCTCTAGATTTAAAATCCACCCTAGATTGCAAGCCAGACTGCAAACCTCTGGAGAATTGAGGAAGACCTTGCTTTTACCAACGTGTCGTCTATATAAACATGAAGATGGATATAACGACGGTGTAAAATTCCTGCCACGGCTGAAACTATGCGGGTAAAAAGGAAGGGAGCCATGTTCAGGCCTAAGGGCATGGCGCGGAGCTGCCACACCCGATCCTTGTAGGCAACCCTCAGGAACTTTCTGAAGACAGGGTGAATAAGAACATGGAAGTAAGCGTCCTTTAGATCTATGGAAGACGTCCACATTCCCTGATCCAGACTGGAAATGATCTGGGAAACCGTCTCCATCTTGAATTTTGGGGTGAGAATCCTCCGATTTAACTTTTTCAGGTTTATGATTGGACGCCAACCTCCTGTTTTCTTTGGTACTAAAAAGACGATCGACTAGTAGCCCGGGTCTACTCGCCAATGGCGAACTTCTTCTATAGCCCTCTTTACAATCATGGAATCCAATTCCTCTTCCAAAGCCACCAGTTTCTCCGGATTGGAGGGAACCGGAGTCCAAACTGGGAAAAGGGAGAGAAGAGGAGGATGACGGATCCATGATGGAGCATAACCCCAACGTATCTGAGATACTAGCCAGGAGTCCTGAACGAGGGCTTGCCATTTCTCCCAAAACAGAAAGACCTACCCGGGAACTGTCCAAACCTTCAAACTCTCTTCCCTTGAAAACCTCTAAAAGAAAACCGTCCTCTGGATCTGGAAGCACGGCGAGAAGGGGGCTGACCCCTCTTCGCCCCAGACGAAGGAGACTGCCTCCCTACAGACCTCGAACGATGAGAGGAAATGGAATCGAACCGATCCTCCTCCAAAGATCAATCCCGACGATCAGACGAAGACAAATTCAAGTTATGAAAGACCCTAGAAGGATAAGCTCCAAACTGATCTGGTTTGAGACTCTTTCTTCTAGGGGAAGAATTAGGGCTTCTAACAGAAGAGACATCTCTTTTCAAGGAAGATTTGGAACACAAAATCCGAGCTTGAAGCTCCCTAGAGGCCTTCAAGCACTCAGATTCCGCCCTAATTAAATTAGGAGCTGACTCTCCAAAAAGATCAGTACCGAAAGGGGACGCAACCACAAGATTCTGTTTCAACACCTCAGAACTCCTAACCTCAGAGAGTTTCCTAGACCAGCGTTTGGAAGTAATATATCCCAAAGACTTACAAACAGAGTTAAGAGAACCACGGGATAAATCAGCCAAAGAACGAAAGACAGCCAAAGGAATTTGTTCACCCTGTTCTTCAGCCTTAAGAACGGCCTCAGACAGCAGAGCAAGATAATTAGACGACTTAATCTGAGACCTACAAACAGACTCCCATTTGAACAGATCAGAAGAAAAATCCGACTTAGAAGCATCCTTCAACTGAGACGACAGAACCTCCCAAGCAGGACCAGACAGAGACTGAGCAGAAGCAACCTTCAAAAAGTCCTCCTTAGGAATTTGAACAGGCGAGTCATACTTGGAAACAAGAGAAAATTCAGAGTTAAACGTGTCATTAACGAAGAAATCTAGCATGTCGACCACTAAATTGTCAATAGGAAGAACTTGAGGAGAAGATGAAGAAGGATCAGCAGTAGAAAGAGCGGATCCGAAAGAAGGAGGATCCAAAGCAAATTCCTCCTTAAGAGGAAGAGAAAGCGAAGAAGCAATCCATCGGTGAGCCATGGACCAGTTTTCCGAAGAAGCTCTGACTGGGCAAAACATCTTCAGATCCCTGGCCCTGACTGACTTAGGAGAAGAAGGAAGAGGAGGAGGAGAAGAGGAAATAAGAATTGAGGAGTCTCCTGATACTAAAGAATCACCTGCCCTCGAAAACACAGGAGAGGAAGGCCTACTGACCGAATCATGAAAGGAGGAAACATGAGAGGAGGAAAAAGAATCTCTACCCAGATCCTGACTAGCAGATGAAGAAGGAAGAACCAAGGAACTAGCCGAAAATCTCGAAAGAATAGATAAACAAGCAGAAACAAAAGAACGATCTAATGAAGAATCTCTAACCACGGAAAACAAAGAAAAATCTAACCCTGAATCGACAATTTGAAATTCCAGCTCAGGAGACAGAACCACAGAAACAATTGGATCAAGATGATCAAAAGATGGAGAAGAAGCAACTGAGGAAGGAGGAGACGAAGCTGATTGAGAGGAAGCAAAAGAATGATCCCACTGATCATGAGAGGAAGAAGAAGAATGAAGAGCAGAAGGAAGACGAGAAAAACCCAGAGGAGGAGGAATGGAAGATTTAAAAAGAGAAGAACTAGAAACATGAGAAGAGGAGAGATCTTTCGACGAGAGAGAAGAAGAGGATAAGGAAGAAGACCTAGAAAAAACTGGATTAACCACAGCATCACGAAAGGAAGGAGCAGAATAAGAAGATAAATCAACATCAATGACCTTGGAAGGAAAGAAAGATTCATAATTAGAAGCTACAGAATCCTGAGAAAACCTTTGAGAAATTTCTGAACCAGAATCAAAGCTCCTATCATCCAAAAACCTAGATGGACCTAGAGAATTTTGTTCTCTCGTTAAACCGGAAGCTGCCTCCCAACCGGAAACGGAAATCAGAAGTCTATCCAGGTCTGGACGACCCGGAAGTACACCCCTAAGTCCGGAAGCGGAAGTGTACTGACTAGCGTCCAAACCGGAAACGGAAACGCCTCTACCGGAATTCGGAAAATAAAAGGAGTCCTCAGACTCCGGATATCCGGAATGGCCGGAAGCGCTAATAGACCCGGAAACGGAAGTAGGTACCAGATCTCTAGGACCCGGATGTCCTACATAAACGGAAGACCGACCGAAAGTGGCCGAAACGGAAGTGGTAACCGGATCTTGCCAACCTGGATTACCACCTAAACCGGAAGTCCTACTGGAAACGGAAGCCACCGAAGCAGGAACCGGATCTTGAAGACCTGGATGTCTTGCTAGCCCGGAAGTTCGGACGGAAAAAGACTGAGATGCGGAAAACGGAAGTAAACCCGAGTCCAAAGGACCCGAGTCCACCACAATGGAACCGGAACTAGCAAGACTAGGGATCGAACTCTTAGAAACGGGCGATCTAGACACAACCTTAATGACCAGAACCACGTAAAACTGGCATTAGCATAAGGTCTGGCCTTATGGACGTCGGTTTCAGCTGACGCCAGCACTGCTTGAGGGTTATGCCCATCTTATGTGGATTTTATCTGGTGCACTGCTCGAGCACACCTTCAAGAGCTTGGATGCTCTTGACTTCTGCTTTGGTGACACTAAAACCTGCCTAGAGGTTAGAGGGGCCGGCTTGCCCCATTTGCGGGAACGCCCGCTAGCCGCCGGGCTATCCTCCGAACTCGAAGAACTTTCTTGCTTTTTGGCCTCCTTAATAGCAGAAGATATTCGCTCATCGAGAGATTTAGTCAGCACCGAGGCAAAAGAATCGAACCTCGCAAAAAGCGCCATCACGGCGTCCGAATTTCCCGACGAGTTTCCCCCCTCCGTTGCTACCGATAACGGAACAGAGGATTGAGCAAAGGAAACAGCCTGTGCCTTGCTAGCAACGGAGGAAGGGGAAGGACGACCAGAGGGCAGCGATTGTTTGACAGACAAATCTTTAAAAGATGCTTTCGCTACCGAAACCGGCCACCCTTTACAAATTCCACACATAGCATTGGGTGTACAGGATGTACACTTCGCACAGACATGCCCGGCGAACTCGATAGAGTGATGACGATCACATTTTGACGATGAACATTTTGCCTTATCTGCCAATTTCACTGACTCTTAAAAACGAAAAAACGTAACAATGAAGCATACCGCTCAAACTCGAAAGCAAGAGACACCCGAAATTCAGTTCCTAACGGCGGGAAAGTTCAAATTTCCTGACAAGAAACTTTCAAGGGATATTTTATGATAATCCTTATAATGCACTAGAAATAACTTCGTTACAGGCTCTAGAAATGGACTGGACATTATTACTGATGATGATGAATTAAGGATAGGCATAATAATCAAGATACCACGAAGCAAAACGATCTTCACAAAAACCGGTATATATCAAATTCGTCTATAAGATACCGTATAAACACAATTAAACTTCCTAGATGTAACTTATGGAGGATTGACTTCATATTGGGCATGTTTTTCCGAGATATAAAGTCAAAGGTATCACTGACACAGCGCAAAACACAAAAACTTATACACATATTTTTAGACAACTATTCTGCATGCAGAATAATTGAAAAGTGCATCTGTTTCCTATTCGGGCTCTAATGCGCATGCGCAAGCGCGCTTAGCGACAAGCGTCACTATGAGGTGAGTATAGACTGGTGCCAGTCTATACCTGATGGTAGGCTAGAGATGGGACTCAACCAGTAGCCTGGTTGAGGGTCCATAGGAATAGGATTAGGCGTGGGGAGGTGTGTATGCAGGCATACAAATCTTATTCTGATAGCAAAATGCAGATAATTGATTTAGCAAGTAGTGATTGAACGGTAATGGATGTTTTTGTGGTGTAATAACAACCCTGATTCTTGCGTAAATCGTAGTCTAATTTTGTCAGTCGCTGAAAAGAATTAGATTCAGTAAAGGTGTCATAGGGATCCGTATGACTAAAAGATTAATGTCTACAAGAACAATAGTCACTTAGAAAAGATAATCAAGCGGATAAGGGGGCAGGAAGAAGGAATATACGCCGAATTCTTCTTCTGCGTTGACATAGTTTCGGTGAGTTCACTTTGTTTTCATTTTCTCCAGATTTTAGGTTGTTTTCCTTTTTCTAGCGTAATTTTTTGCTCTATTTTGACTGGGTTGCTGCAGGCCTCCGGACGGTGGTTTCGGTGGGCGGGGACTCGGGATTTGCTGGGTATTTTGGGGACGGTTTGGTGGGGGGGGGGGTTGTTGGTGAAGCGAATTCCAGTCGAGTCGGTCCAATTGCCAACCCGGCCTACTTAAATTAGTCAGCTCGGCCTAGGATAAAAAGTCATGTCGGCCCGATTTAATAAAAGTCAAATAGGCCTAGGAATGCATTCACCTGGCTTCTTTCTACTTCTTTTCGATCGCTGGTATCACACGTTGAGAGCCGTTCTCAAGATGAAATCTTTTCACCTGGCCGGAAGCATGGAATAATTGGGAATCACATATTTCTATATCCTTGATTTCGGAACTTTTCAAAAATTGATGATATGGAAATATGAGCTCCCTCTTATACCAGTCGTATTATACCAGCATTAGTTGTCTGTTGGTGGAACTAATAATATTTACTGGCGTGTACGTCTCTTTATTAAAAGACAGTCAGAATTATTAGTGTCTATTATTTTCACTAACGCCGAACTATTATACATAGACATAGACAATCTTTATCCTAAAAGCACTATCTTTTTAAGACGATATTACCGAGATTTCCGTGTGTGTCATGGTACACAGATTATTGTGTGTAGTAGCTACCATAGAAGTATAGGTAGACCTGCTACACTCGATACTCTTTATCCTATTTAAGCGTGCTGGTTAGCCCAATAATATTGCTATAGCTATGTTCATATGTACAGTTAAATGTGCAGTGTCGGTTTGGCCTAATAGTGCACCTATAGGTATATACATGTGTGCGCATATGTGCATTCGTATGTGGCTATGGGTGATACTGTAGGGTCAGCTCGACCCAAGGGTATAGTCGCACATGATAGGCATAAACATAGGACGAGTTGACCTGGCCCGAGTTGGAACTAGGCCGAGTTGGGGTGGGCTGGGTGTATTTGGGCCGAGTTGACTGCATACCGGTGAAGCCACTGGCAACTTTCGGTAGGATTGTTCCCGGACTGTTCGGTGGGTCTTGGGTTTTTGCTCATTGAAGTTGTTGTCTGGGGGCTGGCGGCGGGCCGGTTGGAGTGGTGTGGGGGTTGCGCTGGAGGGGTGGAGGAACGGCCGAGAATCTTTGGATTTAAGCAGCCACCAACAATTTTCGGTCAAAATGTTTTCAAAATATTTTGCAGGTCCAGAGATATTACAGTTGTAATATGTCGTCTGCAAAATTCAGTATCCAGACAGTTAATATCAAGTATCAGTGTTCAATCTTTCCTTTTATTGGGATTTCTAACACAATGTCATTTGTTATTACAAAGCTGAAATTATTGATTCTAAGACTGTAAATATAAGAATCAATAAATATAAATATATAAAAAATCTTCAAGTTTTCTGCCTCTTGGCATAACTATCGAATGGTTTAGGATATCTAATTGTTCAGTATACCTAAGCCAAGTCTTGAAGCTGGCTTGTTTTTCCTATGTCGTTGATTTAATATGGGGCACAGATTTGCAATCATTATAGGATCCTGTGTCACGTTCAGGCTGATGATTTTCCAGTGATTGCAGTCTAATACTTCAGTGTGGAAGAAGTGAGTGCAATCTTGGGAGTTAGTCGACCTTAGGTCTATATAAAACCCTGTGACTTGAAGAATGAGTCGAGGTTGTTTTTTAATGTGTTTTATGTTGGAGCGTTAATTGCTTCTGTTGGTAAAGAATTCCATACATTAACACTATTTGTAAGAAATTCTTGCGTAGATCAAGTATTAGTTGACAAGCTGACAAGATGATCTGTCAAGCCCGAGTGGCTAGGCAACTGTTGATGTATTCAATAACAATTTTTTATTAAATCTGCTCCATTATTATACAATTTAAATTAGATAGTCAGATGTTTGCCATAGTTCTCTTAACAGGACCTTGTCATGCGTTCTATTCATAGAATTGTGATGATGTCATCACAAGTAAGTTTCCCGTAATTCATCTTTTTGAGTGGTGGTTTGGGAAACCATAATTTCCTTTCTTCATTCTATTTTGTTAAATTATGTCACGATTTGAGGTTTTCGAATTCCAGTCGGGATTATTGCAGATCTCAGGTACAGGATTTGGCTATATCTTGACTCTAAGCACTCCCATAGGCTTACTGGTTTTTTTGGTTTGCCACGATATCTGGTTAAATCTATAAATAGAATTATCTATAATTTTTGCAGAGTCTTTGGCATTTTATTAAGTTAGGCTATACTGATATGAAACTTTTCTCCATTCAGAGTAAGCGGTATTATTAAAATATCCATAATAAACGTGAGTTACCTCTTTAGTGAGGGCTAAGCAATAAGGATATAGCCCAGGATTTTGGTTGGAGGACCATGGCATATGTAATCTATGTGTTTTCTATGAGCAGTCCTCTTTAGCATATAGTAAGTTTGCCACATCTTTAAGGGCGGCCCTTATCAAAAGGGCCATATATTCTTGGATCTAGAACCCTTCTCTGCAGTCTCCTCCCAAATGGTCTTCTGTTCCTTCTAATCAGAAGCTATTAGCTTTAGAGGGGTTGTTGTCTTCTATGCTTGTCATGGAGTCTATAGAAGAGGCTCTTCTTTGGAAAGTAAATCCAGGCGTCTGTTCATTGGTTGGATTGTCTGATAAGCATCTAAATCTCGATTCGTTCAGGCATTGCCATGGGGTTTTCTTTCATTTTTATCAAAGACTCAATCAATCCGTTATCCAGCTAAGCCGATTATTTTACAATCATTAACTTCCTTTTCTCTGGCTGACAGATTTTGGTGTCCTGTCAGAGCTCTAAAGTTTATAAGCGTCTCTAGGGCATCTATTCCCAGATGGATTTGTGAGACCATTCACATTAAAGCTCGTCATTAGAGGGATGGCTACCTCTTTTGCCCTTTTTGCTGGCTCTTCTGTAGACGACGTTATGCAAGTTGCAGGGTGGAAATCCGAGTCGACGTTTACTTCTTTTTATTTAAAAAGACCAGAGCACAGCGGCTTCCTTTTTTAGGAACTTTATGATTTTAACTAACAAGGCTGAAGACCATTTACCAAGCACATCCCACCATTTTCGTTAGGACTGTGCGTCTGCGTGTAATGGTGTGAGTTGTTCTTTGGTTTTTATTTATTTCTTTAAGTTTAAAGAAATCCTTGTTTGATAATCACTGTGTGGTTGATTAAGATGCACCATTATGTTATGTTATTAACATTTGGTTATGTTTTGTTTGATTTCTATCCTTGCTTATGGATTCTCAAATCTCCTCCCACCAAAGTTTCATAGTGGGACACTGACCAAATCTACGGGTTTCGCAAGTAGTGATTGAATGGTAATGGATGTTTTTGTGGTGTAATAACAACCCCCAACAGACCCCCCTTTAGTGGGTTGGTCTGTAGTTTTATTAACCACTATAAAAACATACTTACCGTTCAATCACTATGACCCGGCCTCAGCCACCCTGCTGGGTATTGATTTGAGAATCTATTCCGGATATATGGCACTTAAATTTAGAAAAGTGAATCAGTTCACATTTGGGACCTACTGCGCATGCACGCGCATGCTTAGTGACAGGCGTCACCAAGGAGTGTGTACAGACTGGTGCCAGTCCTTTGTAAGGCTAATGCAGGGGGTCCCTCTACCAGAAACCTGGTTGAGGGTCTACATGGTGATGGTATTGGCATTAGGGAGTATGTAAGCTAGCATAAAAATTTTATTCTGATAGCTAAATGCAAATATTTGATTTAGCAAGTAGTGATTGAACGGTAATTATGTTTTGATAGTGGTTAATAAAACTACAGACCAACCCACTAAATGGGGTGTCTGTTGGGGTTTTTGTATCTGGCTATGTACATCAAATTTTTGCTGCTCTCAGAGTTCTTATATTGATGTTCAGTTCATTGTTGGACATGTATCTGCCACTAAGATTTCTGAGAGTGGAGATTCCAATTACAAGACCTCGTTTTCTCTCATCTATGTTGTGGTTTGTCTTGCCCAGTGTATTGTATACTGGAATCAGCGAACTAGTAAATTAGATGTGTGCCTGCTTGTGATAGTTATTCCTGTTTTGGGTTGTGTTTGTATTTTGTTTCATAGGGATTTTCGCTTGCGTTAAACCATATGTAGGGTGTCCATAGTTTGAGTTAGTTTTATCTGTAAATGTGCCATTCTGCTGTAGTACTGGAATGGGTCTACTGGGTTCTATGATTGAAGCAATCTTTGTTACATTGCTATATGTGTTGGCAGGTTGTTGGCCGTTTACGTTTTGCGACATAGTTTGAGTGTTACTTGCTAAAGTGTCACGATACAGAGTGGATGTGGTTTTTTACATTTGCTTCTCGTGATCTTTAGTTTGGAGATTTACATGTATAACTTGATTGTTTAATTTCTCTGTTTTCCTGCATTTTTGTTACTTGCTTTACAAGTTCATTTAGTATGGCGTTCTCTACTACATTAAAAGGTGAAATTGATTTGGTTGTTTTGCGGTGGCTTGGTTGTTTTGATTTCTAGTTTCTGATCCATTGCCTGTTACAAGACTGGTAGGTTGCGAGCTTGTGATTGGTACAACAGGTTGGTTGGCATGGATACAGATGTTAGTTTCATTATTTGTTGCTACTACTGGGTTAGATGGTACATCTGACGCTTCGTGTTCAACAGGATGGTTAGCAGCACCTAGCACCACAGTCTTGGACACTTTGTCTGTCATGTTGCTTCCATCGTTTAACCATTCTAGATACCGAGATATGTCTTGCGATTGGTGTGCAATCACAGCATGTGTGTTGTCGTTTTGAAGTTGTTAGTGCTGATAGCATATACGGAGGAAGATTAGTGCAAACATAATGCTGCTACCTTTTACAGGAATAGGACATTAGCATGTATTTGTTGTTTGGTATTGAACATTGTGCTGTACAAAATATGTTGCCAGTTGAGAAACTGTTTTCGTTATCATCTTCATTTGCCATGTCAAGAGGTTGCATGTCTGAGACAGAGACGATGTCGTTAGTGGCGTGCAATGGTATGTTAGGTTTTGCCAATATGCCAACAGGGGAAATAGTGATGGAGAGATTTGATGTTTTATGGGATGTTACATGATCTGCTGGTGGCGGAGATGTAGTAGTCACAGTGGTAGCAGTAGCAGCAGTTATGGGTGTTGGTGCTACGGATGGTGGAACTTTGGTGCTTGGAAAACGTTTTCGTAGCAATTGTCGCAAAGCCTTATGTTGGCTGGACTGTTTCTAACTTTGAGATACCCTGTACAACAATCCTCACAGTAACCCAGTGTCTAGTGATTGTATGTAGGTCCACTATCTATGCACAAACGTGTTGTATAAGAGAAAGACATATGTGCAAAGACGAAACACAGCACATAGAAATATAAGGGTGTTATATTAGTGAGAGTTATTTCCTTTGCCCCGTGACCACTCAGGGAAAGAGAAAGACATGGGGACAGCTGGAGATAAACACGTATGACAATGTTAGTGAAGACAGAGACAGTATATATGGTAGGTGCACTCGGAATTTTGCATTTCATTCATGCTATATGCTTGTCAGGTCTGAGTCTTTCTGTTATAATGTGTTTGATGATTGTTTTAATTAATATGCAATTTATTTTTATTTTTGCTTTATTTATTTTATTTATTTTTATTTTTTCCGCCAAATTTTATTATTTAATTTATATTTATTTTGTACTGGAAGTAATATACAAGTTACGTTATATACAACAGTTTTTGTTATTACTGATTTATGTTCTACAAAGCCGCATATGTCTCCAGCCAGTGATCAGTATACAGCCAGGAGAATGCACTAACAGTACAGGAAGTGTGGTTGTCTACCGGTCTGTCCAAAGTTTATTGACCATAGTAAATAATCTTTGATGGAAATAAATCTAGCTATACTACTAAATATCTATTTGGCACTATCTGCACAATTAAATAATAGCTAACATAAGCGAAAAATGATTTTGAATATCCAAAATTTCAAAAACGCCACCTAATACTTGTCCCTTTCGTTATGAAGTCTTCCATGGCTCACCAGGAGATTTGCAGAATGCATTAAATGAATTCCCTGGATTATTGATTAGAAATCAACAGCACAAAAACTAAGGTCATGATTTTCTCTAAGCGCAAAATAAATAATTATCTACGGTTTAATATAGGGGGTAGCGAACTTTAAATAGTTGATGAATAGGTCTTCTATTAAAATCAAATGGGACATTCGCCATCTGTAAAACAAGAAACTGTAAACAAGGAACAAGTTATGTACTCAGTGTTAGGTAAAATAAAGCAGCATGACATACCGATTGATTTACATACAATAGATTCTATACTATGATTACACCAATATTACTATACAGATCAGAAATTGGGGCTTTGAGAACATCACACAAGTAGAAACATGTCAACGAAAGGTCTTTAAAAATACACTCCACATGAAGAAAAGTACACCAAATGTTATGGTATCAAAATAAAATGTTACATGATAAGATTCTGGGTGGACTTAGTAAATGGTGGATATAGCAAGTTATCAGCAGTGCTCTACTTCCTCTGCGTAGACTTTATGGCAAAAAGAATTAAACAAATTAAATTGATTGAACCGATCAAATCTATTTTAGAAAGCATTGGGAAACAAAATATATTTGTAGAAGAGAAATAGTCAAACTAACAAAATACTTACTAGAACAGAAATATATAGATATATGGAGGTGAGAAGTGGGACAATCATCACGACTAATACTCTATAAAACAATAACAGACTTCCATTTCGAACTGTATTTAAAGTTACTCCCATATCACGACGCAATAAGTCTTCTTCATTTCCGCACCCTCAACCACCGACTCGCAATGGAAACACAAAGATGTATTTTGTATTTAGAGAAATGAGCGTCTTTCCCCTAAGTGTAATGTAATAGAAAACGGAAATCTCTATTTAAATGTGAAATATATAATATACAACGAAATAAGTTCATACCGCTATATTATTCAAGGCAAAATAATGAAGAAAAGGCTCATCATCATCATCATCATCACTACAGTGTGACGTCAGCTTATTTGAATGGTAGGACAAACCGACTTTATCGATATTGTTGAGGTAACACTAGAGGTTATTGGTACCCTACTAGGGCTGGTAGGACACGTCCACCTGGTAATTTATTACTCTTTACAGTGTCTAACATGGTATCTACAGCGAAAATGGCCCAGTTGGCGTGTGGGGTGATAGCCCACACAGACCTTTCTGTACATTTTATTAAGTAGGGTCGCGGACTAGAATGGTAGGACAGACCCACCTTATCATTATGCTCAGGTAACACCAGGGTTTTGTTTGTGACGTCACGAAGCTGGTAGGCTATGCCCACCTGGGCTGGGTGGTTAGCGTGGAGATATATACAGGAATGATAGCTGTTGGTGAGGCTGGTAGGACATGCCCACCTGGCCTGGTTGACTGTATGTAAGGATATCTACACAAGTTGTATATTGGCATAACTAGAGCATGGGCATGAAAGAAACAGCACAGGCTCTTGTGACAGGCTATTTGGGCTGGAGACTAACCAGCCTGGTTCAACTGCAGCTTACTAAAGTGGTAGGACATACCCACCTTGTCAGTACGCTTGTGATGTTAACAGCGGTTTGTCATGGTTTTGTTGTTGTTTATGTCCCCGTAGGCTGGTAGGACAAGCCCACCTTACTAGACTTCTTGTTAATTTGCAGTGCTTGTTGTGGATTGACTTGACTAGTAATAGAACGTGGACCTTGAACAGCAAAAGCTTATTTTTCCGAAATTGCTTGATCCACTTGGTCAATACGCCGTTTTTTACTAGAATATTACATTACAGGGCATTGTTTTCTTGACAATACTGTATCATGGATTGGTGGGACTGACCCACCAAGTCAGTGTACAGGGGTAGACTAGTGTGGTATGTTTCGTCACATACATGCAGCGGCTTGGAACTGGTAGGATATGTCCACCTTATTAGTATGCCTGAAATAGCAGGTTTCTTTGGCTATAGCTTGTGAGGCTGGTAGGACAAACCCACCTGGCCTAGTCGTGTGCTGACAGCTGGGTTCTACTGGGCGGAATTTATTGCGATTAATGCTGGCTACAGTAGGGCAGTGATCGGTTGTTCCTCTTACAGACTTGTGTCAATATGCAACAAACAGATACTTGCCAAACTCTGTAAAACTACTGTTGCTACTGCTACTGCGTCTATTACTATTACTTCTACTACCACACCTATTGCTGTTACTACTACTACTACTACTACTACTACTACTACTACTACTACTACTACTACTACTACTACTACCACACCTATTGCTGTTACTACTACTACTACTACTACTACTACTACTACTACTACTACTACTACTACACCTATTGCTGTTACTACTACTACTACTACTACTACTACTACTACTACTACTACTACTACTACTACTACTACTACTACACCTATTGCCGTTACTGCTACTACTACTTCTATGTAATCGCTCTTATTACTACCTCCAAATGTATAAATGATAAACCGACCTCATATACCATTACAACAATGGCCTGAGTGAAATAAAGAAAACTGAAAACTGAAACTGGGTAACATGATGGGGCTGCGTAGCTCAGAGGTCTAAAGCTTCGCCTTTGCAACAAGAATCGAATCCAACAATTATTAAAGGTTCGATCCATCACTTAGGCATGTGGATAGGTGTAAAAACCAGCGCAGTTCCCTGTCCTTCGGAGGGGCCCAACGCCATCGGTCCCATCTCGTGTAGTGGCTGTGCCATGGGGGACGTAAAAGAACTCACTCTGAGTGTCAGCTCCTGGATCGGCAGCTCAGTTGTGAATACTCTCTGATAGGAAAGTCAGTTGTCAGACATTTAGGCTTAGGTCTAAAGCACGCAGATGATGGCTACTACCTGATGGCGGCTACGGCTGAGCGGCATAGCTGACAGCGTGGACTCGCACTATGTTGATGTCGTCATCTCTGATCTCAGTGATGTTCCGATGTGATAAATGGTGATGGTAAATAGTAAATAAATAAATAAAATGGTACCGGACACGTCACTGAGAGTTAGGGAGATGACAGCCTAGACAGTTCTTTTATATAGGAGGTTAAGAAAAGTTACAAGTTACAAGATTAGCTCTTTGTCCTCAATGCCCAAAACACAACACAGCATAATGCATAGGTAATGCAGATATTATTGTCCGCAATGTATCTTCATATTTCTCATTGAGGTAAAAATTAATAAGACATTAAATAAAAATAAGAAAAATAAACAAAATGATGAAATAAATAATAACATTAAAATTGAGCCTGTGTTACCAGATTCTATGCATGGATTTACTAGCAGGGTCCAGCATCAGGGTAAGTGACATAAATAATATTTTCAAAATATGATGACCATGTCACATGATTGCTGATACAAGTATCGCTTGGAGCACACAAATGCTGGTTTATATTTCATTGACAAATCAATGATATTGATGTGTTTTGAACTGAGTTTAACTAAATCTGTTGGATGACATAATAAACATAATCCGCTTCTCACTGCCATTACCTCACTATTTCTTAGAATTTAATTCATTATAATTCTTAATCCAGCATATGATCCAGTTATGGTATTATTATTGTTATAAACACACCTGGTCACGTGGGCTTATGCCTCGGCGACCGTCAGTCTGTCAACTTTATCTTTAAATGAGTTCTAGTCTAGAACCACTCGACCGATTTCGATTATATTTTGCAGGAAGCATTCTTAGAGCATCGCGTTGCGAGTTTGTTCGAACGAAGTCGATTGACCAATTTGGCCAGTTGCCATCTTGTATTCTGTCCAATTTTTAGAAATGTGTTTAAAAATCTCCGAAACTGCTTGTGAGATTGATTCAAACACACAAATTCAAATTTACTTTATTTCATGATTTTTAGCTCACCGGGCCTGAAAGACCAAGTGAGCTTATGTCATGGTGACCATCCGTCATGTGTCCGTCCGTCGTCTGTCCATCCGTCAACTTTTCCTTTAAAACAGCTTCTCATGAACCGCTGGGACGATTTCAATTATATTTGCCAGGAAGCATCCTTCGGGCATAGGGATCCAAATTTGTTCAAACGAAGTCGATTGGCCAATTTGGCCTGTGGCAATCTTGGATTTTGGCCGGTTTATAGAAACGTCTTTAAAAATCTTCTCCGAAACCACTTGAGGGATTGAAGGAAACCTCATGAAATATGACCCAAGGCAAGAGCTCAACCAACTTTGTTCAGGGGAACTTGATTGGTCAAATGGTTCGGCGGCCATCTTGGTTGACCTAGTTTTAGCGAAAGTGACTTCTCCAGAACCGCTAAAGGGACCAGGCCAAAATTTGGCAGATATGATTAGGGACTAAGGGCCAGTAAAGTTTGTTCAAGAGAAGTTGATCCGTCAAAAAACATGGCCGCCGTGGGCCAATCAAAATATAGCACGTTTGGCGGTCATATTGGACTTTTTTTATTTGATGGACTATGAGGCTGAAATTGTTTTTATAAAGTTTTTTGGGGGGTATTCCGAAACTGTCGGATAAATGGTTTGGCGGCCGTGTGGGATCATTTTCCCGCCAAAAGCTGAAGCAATTGCAAAAGAAAATGGGAAATTTAATATTTCTTTTCGAGAACTACTGGGCCGATTTCAATTATATTTGGCAGGAAGCATCTTAAGGGATAGAGATTCAAATTTGTTCAAACGAACTCGATCGGCCAATTTGGTCGAAGGCAATCTTGGATTTCGGTCGATTTTTTTTAATATCTTTAAACATCATCTCCAAACCCATTTGAGGGATCGATTCAGAACTCACGAAATATGATCTAGGGTAAGAGCTGAACCAAGTTTGTTCAAGGGAACTTGTTTGACCAAATGGTTCAGTGGCCATCTTGGATGACCTAGTTTTCGCCAAAACGGCTTCTTCCCCAGAACCACTGAAGCGATCAGAAATGGCTTTAAAGTCTTCTCCAAAACCGTTTGAGGGATCAATTCAGACCTCATGAAATATGATCTATGGTAAGAGCTGGCCCAAATTTGTTCAAGGGAACATTATTGGCTAAGTGGTTCAGCGGCCATCTTGGATGATCTCGTTTTCGCAAAAATGACTTCTTCCCCAGAACCGCCAAAGCGATCAGGCCGAAATTTGTGATATATGATTAAGGACTAAGGGCCATTAAAGTTTGTTCAGGAGAAGTTGATCCGTCAAAATAACTGGCCACTTTAAAATGTCTTTAAATATCTTCTCCAAAAGCGCTTGGGGATCAATTCAAAACATGAAATATCATCTATGGCAAGAGCTGCACCAAGTTTGTCTCAAGAGAACTTGATTGGCCAAATGGTTTGGTGACCATCTTGGATAGCCTAATTTTTGCCAAAATGGCTCCAGAATCACTGAGCAGATTGGGCCGAAATTTGGGAGATATGATTAGGCACTGAGTGCCATTAAAGTTATTTCAAGGGAATGCGCTACGTCAGAAAAATGGCTGCAGTGGACCAATCAAAATGTAGCGTGTTTGGCGGCCATATTGGACTTGCAAAAATGACCACAAAATCATTTAGAAAACTACTCCTAAACCCCCCCCCCCCCTAACAATTGTGACAAAAATGCATAATGCTCCAGGTGAGCGACACAGGCCCCTTGGGCCTCTTGTTTTATACATATAAACAAGAGGCCGAGGGGCATGTGTCGCTCATCTGGAACATTGGCACCTCAACTTATCTTTATTGAGTTTTACAATCAATGCCACCTACTTCCAATGACTCAGTCAAATGGTTTAGTTTTCAAGATATTGACAACAATCTGGGGACTGCATTTGCAAAGGTGCTTTTGAACATTATTTAAGCTACAAATCAGTTCTAACAACAGAAATTGATGACATGCAATCAAACGTGTATTAAGCCACCCCTCAAGTGAGAATCAGAAGGTGGTCTCTTATGACAGGTGGTTTCTTAACCCTTTTAATGGTCAAGATTTTTCAGTAAAATTGAAATTTTTCCCCAACATATGTGCATTTACAGGCCAAGATGTGGCAATTTTTGAAAATTGATCACTGGATTGACTGACTCGATTATCGATCCAGTCCTTCTAGTGGTAAATTTTCAAAAATAGTCTTATCCTGGCCTGCAAATGGTCATTCCAAAAGACCATTGCAGAGGCAGGTTTTGGCCAGCTTGACCATTAGAGGGCTAATAAATGTTCAAATACATTGCTTAATCGGATTTAACAAATGAAGAAAATACATTTAGTCTTTAAGGCAGGTGGTCTCGGAACCCTTTCATCAATTGTATTCTTTATGATAAAAAAACTTATTTTGTTGAATATTTTGAAATTACTTTGACCCGAAGCCGTTGTGCCTTAGGCAGCAATGGTTCCAGTCAAATCGATTTCAAAATATTCAACAGTTTTTACTGTATGCATGTCGTGAAAATATAGGGAATTCATCAATGAAAGGGTTAACAAAGTGGTCTGTATAGCAGGTTCAGCTGAGTGTATTAGAAACCATCCATTTAACACATGCACATCTGACTGAATGGCCAGGTTAGCAGCAGGGATGGGCATTGCGATGATGCAGTTTATTTATAAAATAATTTGACTGAGTCATAGGTGCCTTAGGCAGCAACAACTTTCAGAGATTCAAACACATTTCAAAATATTTTAACAGTAGAGATGCCAGAGCACATAATACATATCTTAAATGGTTAGGCAGCGGAGGTTAATCTGTTAATCTATTTTTATCTACTCTGGCAATAGAATATGTCAGGTGATATGTCAAAGGAAGGTGGAAAGAAAACTCCAAATACACATTAATTAATCATTTTCCTCAGGTAGCCAAATGTCTAAGATATGTATTGTGTCCTCTGGTATCAATAACGTTGAAGATTTTGAAATTTATTTGACTGAAAGTTGTTGCTTTCTAAGGAAGTATTGACTTTGTCAAATTATCTTTTTAATAACTTCAGCTCCCACTACACAACACTAAAGAACTAAGCAAATTGATAACTGTGCGGGGGGGAGGGGCACTCAGCCTAAGGATTTAGGATGCAAACGATAGAATGTAGTTCAACCTGCTATAAAGACCACCTGTACTAAATGTCAATTTCTACTACATGCCGCCAAACCGTTTATCCGATATATTCAGAAATGGCATGGGTGAAATCAGCATAGCCAAATACCTATACAAAACCAATTTCGACTTCAAAATCCGTCAAATAAAAGAATCAAATATGGCTGCCAAACACGCCACATTTTGATTGGTCCACAGCGGCCATGTTTGTTTACCTATCAATGCCAACTTTAGTGCTCCTTATTCCCTAATGATATCGCCCAAATTTCGGCTCGATCCTTTTAGCGGTTATGGAGAAGACATTTTCGCGAAACTAGGTCATCCAAGATGCCCACCAAACCATTTGGCCAATCAATTTCTCTTGTACAAACTTGGTTCAGTTTTGGGCCCAGATGATATTTCATCTTTGAGTTTTGAATCAATCCCCCAAGTTGTTTCAGAGATGAGGTTTCGAAATATCAGCCAAAATCCAAGATGGCCGCCGCTCAAATGGGGCGATCAGCGTCCTTTCAACAAACTTGGATCTTTATCCCCTATGAATGATTCCTGCCAAATATAATTGAAATCGGCCTAGTGGTTCTTGAGGAGAAGTCGTTTAAAGAAAAAGTTGATGGACAGACAGACAATGGACAGCCGACTGACGGTCGCCATGATATAAGCTCACTTTGACCTTTCAGGCCAGGTGAGCTAAAAAAACATGTAAACAAGCAGTCCATCAACGGCATGGCCTATAGCGCGATGAACTTCTTACACATATCACAAAGCATTTGTACATTAACATTTATGACACATATCACAAGACAATGGCACATTGACACAATGCTGAAAAGCTACTGTGATATGAATACTCAGATATCTGACTACCATTTTGGAATTATTAGCCAGTAAACTAAACTATTTTAGGATTTTATTAGCCATACATTGACTCCCTGTGAAAAAAATACGAATCTCGCCTCAGACTTTATATTGCACAATAGAGCATATATATGTATATGCTCGCTCGCACACAAACTGGATATAACAAATATCTTGAAGGCAATTTGACGGAAAGCTGTTTTGGCATTGCCACACACACAGTACAGTCAAGTTCACCCGAAAAACATGCAGCAGGTCTTGAATCCCTGCCTATTGGACTTTTTGTATGTTACTGAGGGTGGGATGGGGAGGGGAAAGGAGGAGCTCATCACTGTAAGTTGAGATAGTTGGAGTTGTTAAAGAATCGGCAGATGTGATATCGTCTGGGGGCTATTTAAAGACTAGTAGTAGTAGTAGTAGTAGTAGTAGCAGCAGCAGCAGCAGCAGCAGCAGCAGCAGCAGCAGCAGCAGCAGCAGCAGCATAAGTTTTTATTATTGTCAAGCATTAGTTCTATGAACCCTGTCTTTGACGACGCACTAGCACTAGGATCTAGCTCATTCATCATCTGGAATGTAATTTTACCTTTTTCAATTTTTTCGACCCGAGTTCGAACCTGCCAATTCTATGGCAACTTTCGCCTAGCAATTGGGAGGCGAGTGCTCTACCATCGGACCACCATCCAGAGGACAAAAATCCTCTTTCACCGGACTGGCTTTCAACCACCCGTGTAGTAGTAGTAGTAGTAGTAGTAGTAGTAGTAGTAGTAGTAGTAGTAGTAGTAGTCGTCGTCGTAGTCGTCGTCGTCGTCGTCGTAGTAGTAGTAGTAGTAGTAGTAGTAGTAGTAGTAGTAGTAGTGGCAGCAGCAGTAGTAGTGAAAGTAAACTGTAAAGTCTATGTTATCGATTGCAAGGACTGGCCTACCAATTGGTCATATGCTAGTTATATTGATATTTGTCTCAGGTATGGCAATTAATCAGATCCTTGGTTAATTTTTTCGTCCCTTCTCTTGATAATATCATCTAGGGCAAGCGATAAGCCAAGTTTGTTCAAGAGAACTTGATTGACCAAATGGTTCGGCAGCCATCTTGGATAATCTAGTTATCGAGAAAACTACTTCTCCAGAACCGGGAATAGATAAGGCCAAAATTTATGAGATATGATTAGGGACTAATGGTCATTAGAGTTTGTTCAAGGGAAGTTGATACATCAAAAACATGGCCGCCATAGGCCAATCAAAAGGTAGCATGTTTGGTGACCATATTGAACTTTTTTATTTGATTTAGCTTGAAGCCAAAATTGGCTTTGTATAGGTTTTTGTGTATTCTGATTTCAAATTTGCCATTTTTGAAACTGATAAACGGTTTTGGGCCCATCTTGGATTATTTTCCCATGAAAAGCTCCCATACTAGCAATGGGAAATTTAGAATGTCTTCTCGAAAACCACTGATCGGATTTCAATTATATTTGGCAGGAAGCATCCTTAGGGCACGGAGATCCAAGTTTGTTCAAATGAAGCCGGTGCCCATCTTGGATTTTGGTCGATTTTTAGACGTTTTTAAAAATCTCCATAACCGCTCAGGGCATTGATTTAAAACTCATGAAATATCATGTAGGTCTGTTCACAAGAACTTGATTGACCAAATGGTTCGGCAGCCATCTTGGATGACCTAGTTTTCGCGAAAACGACTTCTCCATAACCGATGAAGGGATCAGGCCGAAATTTGGGCGATATGCTTAGGACATTAAAGTTTTTTCAAGGGAGGTTGATCCGTCAAAAAACATGGCTGCAGTCGGCCAATCAAAATGTAGCACGTTTGGCGGCCATATTGGATATTTTTATTTGATGGATTTTGAAGCCGAAATGGTTTTATATAGGCTTTTGTGTATTCTGTTTTCAGATTTGTAATTTTCGAAACCCAGATAAACGGTTTAGTGGCCATCTTAGATCATTTTCCTGCCAAAGACTCACATACTAAAGTTATGGGAAATTAAAAATATCTTGAGAACCACTCTGCCGATTTCACGTATATTTGGCAGGAAGAGGAAGCATCCTTAGGACATAGGGACACAAGTTGGTTCAAAAGAAGCTGATCAGCAAATTTGGCCAGCAGCCATTTTGGATTTTGGCCGATTTTTAAAATCTCCGAAACCACTTGGGGGATCGATTCCAAGCTCATAAAACATTATTTATGGCACCCACTGAACCACATTTGTTCAAGCAAACTTGATTGGACAAATGCTTCGGCGGCCATTTAGGTTTACCTAGTTTTCGTAAAAACAACTCTCCAGGACCGCTGAAATTTGGCAGATATAATTAGGAACTAAGGGCCAATAAATTCAAGGGAAATTTATACGTAAAAAACATGGCCGCCGTGGACCAATCAAAATGTAGCGCGTTTGGCGGCAGTATTGAATATTTTTATTTGATGGATTTTGAAGCTGAAATCGGTTTTTGGGTATTCCGATTTCAAATTAACTGTCGGATAAACGGTTTGGTATCCATCTTGGATCATTTTTCCACCAAACGCTCCTATACTAAATCAATAGGACATTTTAAATGTTTTCTCGAGAACCGCTGAACCGATTTCAAGTCTGACATACGGCTTCCTTAAGCTAGGATTCCATTAACGCGTATGCGTATCCGTATCCGAAATTTTTTCCGCTCCCATTACAAATAGATAGTATGATTCCTTATTATTATTGGGATGCTGACAGCATTCAGATGTGGGATTCCTTGAAAATGACGTTTTCATTACGTCATCCACAGGCTTTCCCAAAATCGACACTATTATTCTGGACATGTGTTCCAATATAGAAGTTGAATTCATAGTAAGCGCGTAGGAATGTGAAACTCACTGAAAGGCTGATAAACTATTTTAGAACATATTCATGCTAGTAGTAGTAGTAGTAGTAGTAGTGGTAGTGGTAGTAGTAGTAGTAGTAGTAGTAGTAGTAGTGGTAGTGGTAGTGGCAGCAGTGGCAGCAGTAGTAGTAGTAGTAGTAGTAGTAGTAGTGGCAGTGGCAGCAGTAGTAGTAGTGGTAGTGGCAGCAGTGGCAGCAGTGGCAGCAGTAGTAGTAGTAGTAGTAGTAGTAGTAGTAGTAGTAGTGGCAGTGGCAGTGGCAGTGGCAGTAGTAGTAGTAGTAGTAGTAGTAGTAGTAGTAGTAGTAGTAGTAGTAGTAGTAGTAGTAACAACAGCAGCAGTGGCGGCGGCGGCAGTAGTAGTAGTCCAATTATTTGAATAAAATCACTACTTTCGGATACGCATACGTACAAATGGAATCACTCATACGGATACGCGTTGATGGAATCCTAGCTTTATTGGAATCCTAGCTTTATGCCATAGAGATCCAGATTTCTTCAAATGAAGCGATCAGACAATTTGCCTGGTGGCTAACTTGGATTTTAGCTGGCATTTTGAAACGCCTTTACAAATCTTTTCAGGATACGCTTGGGGTTTGATTCAAAACTCATAAAAGGCCATCTAGGTCAACAGCTGAACAAGTTTCTTCAAGGGAAGTTAGGCCTTAGCTGCTATCTTGAATGACCTAGTTTTCGTGAAAGCCACTTCTACAGAATTGCTGAACGGATCAGGCTGAAATTTGGGAAATATGATTAGGGACTAAAAGCCATTAAAATTTATCCAAGGGAAGTTGATACCTAAAGGAACATATTTGCCATGTTCTTGTTATAATTCTGACCAAATCCTTCGGGTTTTACTTATAGTTAATGATCTTTCTAGTTCAAATGCCTATGTTCCAGGTGAGCGATACATGCCGCTTGGGCCGCCTCTTGTTTCTAGTATGAGTACACACAATTATTTTAACCCTTTCATGCTGTCGTCGGCCAAACACTGGCCTCTATGGTGGTCTTGTGGAATGTTGTTTGCAGACCAAGAGAAAACTATTTTTGAATATGTACCAGTGGAATGATTGGCTTGAAAACCGAGACAGTCATTTCAGTGGTAAATTTTCAAAAAGCCTCTTGGCCTGCAAATGAGCATTCAATAAGCAAATATTCTGATATTCTTGATCAAATCTAGCCATTAAAGTGTTATTGACATGATCTTCCATTATGTATCATTGATTCGTGCATTACATAATATACCAGTGCCAAAGTTCAGCGTAGTTTGGTATCAATTCTGAAAGTGATATAGCTGCAAGGAATTGATTACACTTGTTTTGTAAGATCTCATTTGGAACGAATGTTAGTAGAGAGAATTATAATTACCCTCGGCCCTCCCCCTCACCCCATAAGGGGATGCGGTTATAGTGTGATCTGGCGCGTACGTGCGCGCGTGGCACGTGTGCGCGCGCGCGCGTGTGTGTGTGGCTGAATTCTCTTGATTTGCTGAATATTTTGAAAACAATTTGTCTGAATATTTGCCACTAACAACTTTCAAGCAAATTTTTTAGAAATATCAGGTCCAGAGATATAACTCCTGGAATATGTCATCTGCAAAACCTCATCAGTGAAATCTGAGATGGCAACGAGTTTTAGATCCCATATTAATTTATTTAGAGCAGTCACTCAAGCCAGGACAGTTTGAAATGAGGCACCCTGAACATTCACAATCTCTGACTAAGCTATCAGAATGCCTGACACAGAATTGTTGAAAGTAAGACGAGGACTAACCCTTGTCGTGACAGATTATCACCATCCCATATTCACTTTCTAATGCAAGATGATGTGTCTATTTTATTTTATTTTGCTGCCATCTATGGTAGCAGTGTCTTGCAGAAATAGCGTTTTGGAAATTGACACATACCATGTAAACAATCCTTACAATAGGATTCAAAGAATTTGAATGTTTTGCTTAATAAAATATCTCATGGATAAAGGAGTTCCCAGAGGACATCAGGCAAATAGAAAAAATCCAATCTGTGGATCAGGTATATGACGTCATAATCAAGGACGTCACAGGTAGGCTGACGTCACACTCATACGTAATGAATTATTGAATGGTGTATTTACGTCCCTCCTGAACGATTAATAGTTTGTGATGCGTATGAACTGTATGCCTTTACTACTTAATAACCATTCTGTTGATCATTTGGAAGCTAATTTGACAGGACACTGTTGCTGACATAGGCAGCAAAAGTAGCCAGTTAAACTAGTTTCAAAATATTCAACAGCTTACATTAACCCTTTAATCCTCGAATTTGTTTAAGAAAATTTCAATTTTCTCATAAAAAATATTCAATTTGCAGACCAAGAGAAGTCTATTTTTGAAGATTTACCACTGGAATGACTGGCTCTGTTATCGAGCCAGTCTTTCCAGTGGTAAATTTTCAAAAATAGTCTTCTCTTGGTCTACAAATGAACATTTCTCAACCCCACTGCATAAACTGTTATTGGCTGCTATGAGTGTTACAAAATTTGTCATATCGACAAAACTGTATAAATACCTAATTAGATGTCCGTCATTGATACCACATGCCATTATTTGCTCATCTATCCTGAAAGGTGAAGTGATGTTATACCATGCCGACTAGAGAGGAACAGCCTACACATGGAGGTAGTGATCTTCCCATCAACGGTCATGACAATCACAGTAGAGTAACAGGCTATTATCGTACCCAGGAAATATTTGACTGTATTATATTGTTTAATTTATATGTAATACTACTTTTATTACAAAAAAAACATTGCGTGCGTGCGTGCGTGCGTGCGTGTGTGTCTAAATCATAAACAATATACACCAGTTTGAAGTGAGTGCCACTAAGCAGCTAATCAATTAACAATAGCTTGTCTATGAGGAGGTATTATCCCCACATTTTGAAAAAAATGTCTGGCATACTGAAATCGCCTTTGTCCGTCCATCACGCTATCTCCAAACCATTTGGTGGAATTGAACCAAATTTGGTATATGGGTTACTCATAAGCTCGTGCTTTGGAAGATAATGTTTATATTTGGCTTCGCCCACATTGAGGCGGGGCATGGGTCAAAGGGTCAAATTGATTATAGCATATCTCAGAAACCGCGGGATGGAACTCACCTAAATATTGCATGAGTTAACCATATGATTGCGGAGTGCACAAGTACATCTCCAGGTACCAGCTCTGACACCCGTCACCCTATCATGAGGGAGAGAGGATACACCTCCATGTAGCACGTCTGATACCCGCCACCCCATCATGAGGGAGAGAGGATACATCTCCAGGTAGCACCTCTGACACCCGTCACCCCATCATGAGGGAGGGAGAATACATCTCGAGGTAGCAACTCTGACATCCGCCACCCCCATCTTGAGGGAGAGAGGACACATCTCCAGGTAGTACCTCTGACATCCGCCACACCCATAATGAGGGAGGGAGAATACATCGCCAGGTAGCAACTCTGACACCCGCCACCCCCATCATGAGGGAGAGAGGATACATCTCCAGGTAGCACCTCTGACATCCCGCCACACCCATCATGTGCGAGAGAGAAGACATCTCCAAGTAGCAACTCTGACATCCGCCATCCCCATAATGAGGGAGGGAGAATACATCTCCAGGTAGCACCTCTGACATCTGCCACCCCCATCATGCCGGAGAGAGGATAGATCTCCAGGTAGCAACTCTGACACCCGCCACACCCATCTTGAGGGGGAGAGGACACATCTCCAGGTAGTACCTCTGACATCCGCCACCCCCATAATGAGGGAGGGAGAATACATCTCCAGGTAGTACCTCTGCCATCTGCCACCCCCAACATGAGGGAGAGGATAGATCTCCAGGTAGCACCTCTGACATCCCGCCACACCAAACCATGTGCGAGAGAGACGACATCTCCAGGTAGCAACTCTGACACCCGCCACACCCATCTTGAGGGAGAGAGGACACATCTCCAGGTAGCAACTCTGACATCCGCATTGCATGAGGGAGGTGGAGGACCATCCATCCACCCATCCAACCATCCATTCATACACCAATCTATCCACCCACCCATCCATCCATCTATCCATCCATTCATACACCCATCCATCCAATCACCCATCCATCCATTCATACACCCATCCATCCATTCATACACCCATCCATCCATTCATACACCCATCCATTCATACACCCATCCATCCATTCATACAGCCATCCATATATCCACCCATCCATCCATTCATACACCCATCCATATATCCATCCATCCATTCATACACCCATCCATATATCCATCCATCCATCAATTCATACATCCACACACACACACTCGCCCACCATCCAAATCACCCCCCCCCCCCACACACACACACACACACACACACACACACACACACACACCACACACACACACACACACACACACACACACACACACACACACACACACACACACACGGAAGGATGAGAGGCCGGATGAGGGATGGGTAGGAGAGAAGGATAGAGCGGGATCGGCTGGAGAAGGTGCAGGGGCCGGAGTTCGGAATGAACAGACGGGCAGATGGAAGGCGGAATGGAGTGAGGAATGGGCAAATGGACGGACGGACAAGTGGATCATGCGGCAGCCAAACTAGTGAATGCATGGGTGGATGGATAGGAGCTGACGGGTGCGTAGGCGGGCGGACCAGTGAATGAGTGGAAAAGCAGGAGAGTGAATCCGGAAATGATGGTAGACTTTAGTATATCTGTCTCTCCACTGAAAGATTGACAGACTGCATGACGGTGTCGACGGGTATATAAATTATGTTTTTACAAGGCAATAAAATAACAGAATTGGCACTCGCAAGTATGTAGTTAATATTATCAACGCACTGACTCAGAATCTTCAATAATTGAAAACATTCAAAACTAAAAATATTTAGGCTTACTGCCCGAGATTTGTCATTTTGTTTGAGGAAAGCCATGTGCCATTAATGTTAACCATTTACTGGTTAAATTTGTTCAATAAAATCCAAATATGCATTTACTTATTTAATGTACATTTGCAGGCACAAACAAGGTCGTTCCCGAGAATATGCCACTGTCTCGGTTCTCGGTGGTAGTAGTAGTAGTAGTAGTAGTAGTAGTAGTAGTAGTAGTAGTAGTAGTAGTAGTAGTAGTAGTAGTAGTAGTAGTAGTAGTAGTAGTAGTAGTAGTAGTAGCGGCGGCGGCGGCGGCGGCAGCAGCAGCAGCAGTGACAGTTGTGTCATAGTAATAGTTACTGTTGTCATTGTAATCGTTGTTGTTGTCATAGCAATCGTCAATGTTCCCATGGTGTCTGAGTAATCGTCAACGGTGTCTGAGTAACCGTCAACGGTGTCGGAGTAATCGTCAACGGTGTCTGAGTAACCGTCAACGGTGTCTGAGTAACCGTCAATGGTGTCTGAGTAATTGTCAATGGTGTCTGAGTAATAGTCAATGGTGTCTGAGTAATAGTCAATGGTGTCTGTGTAATCGTCGATGGTGTCTGAGTAATAGTCGATGGTGTCTGAGTAATCGTCGATGGTGTCTGAGTAACCGTCGATGGTGTCTGAGTAATCGTCGATGGTGTCTGAGTAATCGTCAATGGTGTCTGAGTAACCGTCAATGGTGTCTGAGTAATCGTCAATGGTATCTGAGTAACTGTCAATGGTGTCTGAGTAACCGTCAATGGTGTCTGAGTAATCGTCAATGGTGTCTGAGTAATCGTCAATGGTGTCTGAGTAATCGTCAATGGTGTCTGAGTAATCGTCAATGGTGTCTGAGTAATCGTCAATGGTGTCTGAGTAATCGTCAATGGTGTCTGAGTAATCGTCAATGGTGTCTGAGTAATCGTCAATGGTGTCTGAGTCATAGTCAACGGTGTCTGAGTCATAGTCAACGGTGTCTGAGTAATCGTCAATGGTGTCTGAGTAACCGTCAATGGTGTCTGAGTAACTGTCAATGATGTCATAGTAATAGTCAATGGTGTCTGAGTAACCATCAATGATGGCATAGTAATAGTCAATGGTGTCTGAGTAACCGTCAATTGTGTCTGAGTAACTGTCAATGATGTCATAGTAATAGTCAATGGTGTCTGAGTAACCCTCATTGGTGTCTGAGTAACCGTCAAAAAGCTTTTGTCACAAGATAACTTCTATTTATTAATTAGCAAGTGTTTAGTGAGAGAATACATATATTAACACATTTTACTGCTCCAAATAACTTTACCGCTTGGAAATACCCAGTATCGATTTGTAGAGAGTTTTTGTGTACTTAGGTACCAGTTTCTAACAGGAAGGTACGTCTGTTATTTATAGCGACAAGATGGCGATACACCATCACTGTCTATAGAACAGTTTGTCAGCAAAGATAATGATACAAACGCGGCAACGCCGCTAAAAGGGGAACTTAATTTATTGTAGTAAATCGTGACCTGGTCAAATTCGGGTCTTCGCACTAGCCAGTTATATATATATATATATATATATATATATATATATATATTTATATATATAGCAGCAACACTATTTTCAAAATCAAAATCCTGTATCTTCGCTTTGTAAAGTAGTAAATCTGGTGTTTAAAATGAAGATAAGGATTGTTTTGCACATCATAAGATGTTAAAATTATTTTAGTTTTTGGCATATATAGAAACTATGGCTGTATTCGGCGCCTGCCTGAAATAAATCAATCTAGAATTAAAAACAATATAAGCGGCCGTGCCCCTTCGGCGCATCCGTAGTAAAGAATGTATGTTGGTGAAATCAACATGCCGTGTTTGTGACAGCAGCTGGCAGATGTCGTCTGGCGTGAAAATTGGACCAGTTTGTTTCATTTTTTTTAGCAGTTATGAACATTTTTATGGGCACTGAAAAAGTAATAGTGAAAACACATGTTTTTCACACGGCAACTTAGAAGGTACGTAAAATAATTAGTTATTTCTGCTGCATTTTAATAATATCTTCAAATGTTGAGTAAAAATTACGTATCTATTGAAATAGACATGTTTTGACGATGTTATCAACACAACGAGTGCGGGAGGATGCGAAAAGGAGCACTTGTTAGAAATAGAAACCTGTTAGAAACAGGGACCGTGACCAGACAGTTTAATTTCAGCTTTGCAGTTATGCCATGCAAGTGCGCGTGGGGGACGCCCCAATAGTCCGACAACCCAGTAGTCCGAAAATCTTACCCACTAGTCCGACAACCCAATAATCCGACAGCCCAATTCTGTATTCAGTCAGTATCCCACAACTCCTTGCGCGTGGAACAGGTTCCGGTCTATTTACACACCTTTTATCGTCTCAGCGCCTCCTTGTTTAGTTTGATAACTATTAGTTATCAAACGTCATAAAATTTCACTTGCACCATAATGTCCTAATTACGTAAGCATCTAACAAATATACGAAAATCAATTATGCTTAATTTGATGTGTTTTGAAAGCAGAATTTGCAAAATGTAAACGGCGATGACATGTGTATCCGTGATTTATTTTTTCCCATGTTCGTCACTAAAACCTGTAATATTGCGCACATTTAAACATTTTCTCGTAATCGATGCACAGCATGACATGCTGTGGTCTAAAATGCGTTGATTTATACATGTTTTGCCTCCCGATTAAAAAAAAAGCGTGGCAACGATATATCTGAAGAGGTAGAGGTCAATCTTGTGGAAAATCTGTTTACGAAATTGCATTCGTTATAGCAGGGGTGGACCGAGCAGCGAGGAAATCTGTCACAAATTGATGGCCAGTGCCATCCGGGATTATAGATGGCCTTAGAGCACCTAGATTTTCAAAATATCCAGGAGAAAGGAGCCAAACCCAGCCCACACTTGTGTGGAATTACTTAGATCAACTACCATCTATTCGTTTATCCAAAGCTGTCATTTATGTGGCATGATTGTATTTTTTTTAAAGCATACGAGTGAGCGTACCACTTCCAACTGAAATCATGCCCAAGTGCTGTAGTAAAGTGGGCAAAGTTCAATGGAGTTGGTGTTCAAAGGGCACCAAATGTACCTCCAGATATGCAGGCCACGCCCTCTGAGAGCATCTAGATCACTCCCCCAACCCCGCCGCACCTCCAGATATGCAGGCCACGCCCTCTGAGAGCATCTAGATCACTCCCCCAACCACACCGCACCTCCAGATATGCAGGCCACGCCCTCTGAGAGCATCTAGATCACTCCCCCAACCCCACCGCACCGCCAGATATGCAGGCCACGCCCTCTGAGAGCATCTAGATCACTCCCCCAACTCCACCACACCTCCAGATATGCAGGCCACGCCCATGTGAGAGCATCTAGATCACTTCCCCAACCCCACCGCACCTCCAGATATGCAGGCCACGCCCTCTGAGAGCATCTAGATCACTCCCCCAACCCCACCGCACCGCCAGATATGCAGGCCACGCCCTCTGAGAGCATCTAGATCACTCCCCCAACCCCACCGCACCTCCAGATATGCAGGCCACGCCCTCTGAGAGCATCTAGATCACTCCCCCAACCCCACCTCCAGATATGCAGGCCACGCCCTCTGAGAGCATCTAGATCACTCCCCCAACCCCACCGCACCGCCAGATATGCAGGCCACGCCCTCTGAGAGCATCTAGATCACTCCCCCAACCCCACCGCACCTCCAGATATGCAGGCCACGCCCTCTGAGAGCATCTAGATCACTCCCCCAACCCCCCGCACCTCCAGATATGCAGGCCACGCCCTCTGAGAGCATCTAGATCACTCCCCCAACCCCACCGCACCTCCAGATATGCAGGCCACGCCCTCTGAGAGCATCTAGATCACTCCCCCAACCCCACCGCAGCTGAACAAGTCATCCCATCCTGGACACACCTGGCCACCAGGCGTAATCATGCTACTGTAATGGCAGGGAACGTAGTGGGGGGGGGGGGGGGGGGGGCGAGGATCGTGCAATAGGACGATGCTGTAATGGAGGAGGGGGTGCATAATTATGCTTTACCCTCACCCCGATGTCAGATACCCACACTACGACGCTGAGTTAAAAATGAATCAAATAAGCTTTTGTGAATTTATGTCCAGAATAACGCCAATTTACTAAACTAAGGCCTGATTTATAAATCGAACTTCTCATGTACCGTGCCAACTAAATTTACCTGGCACTAGTGCGTTATGCGACTGACGCACGACTGATTTATATGTCGCATTTTTCATGCGCCGTGCCAACACAGAACGGTATATCAGTGGTCATGTTTTGACATTTGATTGGGCAATGGTCTGAAAATAGAATTCGTTCATTAGTTCGTTTGTTCGTTCGTTCATTTTGTGCATGCGCACGCACACACATGAACGCACACACTTTATTCGTTTTCAATTTGTTATTCGGACAGGGAAGATGCGTAGAACGAGCTGCTATTAATAATCTTGTGAAAAATGTAACGTGTGCCATTTTCTGTGCCGGTACACGGGCGTACACCACATTGGTCAAGGGGTTTGGGTGGATGGAAGCGAAAAGGTGGAGTGGGTGGGATGAGGTTAACGGGGCCTAACTTCTATTCTAAGTTTTTCCCAGCGGATCAAGCGGTGGAAAGTGTCCCTATTTTGGGTACAATTTTAGGGGAATAAGTGTCTTTAGGAAAAATGTGAAAATCAGACGTTCTGAGAGGCTATTTCTTGCCGTCAGAGTGATAATTCTTTTTTAGGAAATAATCTGTGGAAATAAGTGTTATCACAAAATGTCCCATAAAATTTTTCAGCTGAAGAAATCTGCCCCCCCCCCCACCCTATGTACGCGAATGTTCCTTACTTAACACTTTAAAGGTTACAGACCAGGATGAGAGATTATCCCTGATGGAGTATTCTGTTAAATATTTTGTTCCAGTCGAGTTATTTACAAAATAAGTGACAGTTTAGTCTGAAATTAGTCCAGTTTAGTCCGAATTTAGTAACAGCTTTCCTGTTGTTAGTTGTCATTAAATTGAGACACTGGTTCCGTAGGCGAAATAGTGTAATTAATTAACGCCATTAAAGATGCATATCACACCAGAATGCGTCAAAACAAAATTGTTTAGATTGTATACAGTTAGAGCCTTAATTTGTGTATCTCGATGTAATGTTCAAGCGAAATAAATCTTAAAACAAGTACACATATTGATGCAAGGCATTAATGGCAAATAGCGTGGCCGGAGATTATTATAATTCAAGTTGAGCTTCAAATTCATTTTATATATAATATACAATTTGCAGTAGCACAACAGGTTGTCCACCAAAGACAGTGATTATATCTAGACCTTGGACGGCTACATAGAACAAAAAAATTAATTATACATGTAGAACTGGCCCAGGCATTATATAATATAGGAAGACATGGACTTCAAGTTAAAGTCAATGTACTATACAGTTATAGCCATTAAACATGTGATAAATTGACAACATATTTGCAGGACAGAGAGAAATGTGTTTATCTTGTTATATTAACATTCAATATTACATAGGTTCTGACTATCATTTACAGTTTCTTACCTGTCCCATGTAGTGTTGATGGTAGTTGCGATTGTAATAATGATAGTTTCTTGGTAGTGGAATGTCTTTAAGATGGTTGTAATGGCATCGGCCTTGGATAGGATTAGCTATGGGCTATAGGAAGAAGCAGATTATATTTTGGGGCAG
>JAVVLW010004601.1:0-10000 GCA_034401795.1 Chaetoderma sp. LZ-2023a
GACACAGAGATGTAATGAGAGAGAAATACTTCGTCATGAACATGGAATAGACACAGAGATGTAATGAGAGAGAAATACTTCGTCATGAACATGGAATAGACACAGAGATGTAATGAGAGAGAAATACTTCGTCATGAACATGGAATAGACACAGAGATGTAATGAGAGAGAAATACTTCGTCATGAACATGGAATAGACACAGAGATGTAATGAGAGAGAAATACTTCGTCATGAACATGGAATAGACACAGAGATGTAATGAGAGAGAAATACTTCGTCATGAACATGGAATAGACACAGAGATGTAATGAGAGAGAAATACTTCGTCATGAACATGGAATAGACACAGAGATGTAATGAGAGAGAAATACTTCGTCATGAACATGGAATAGACACAGAGATGTAATGAGAGAGAAATACTTCGTCATGAACATGGAATAGACACAGAGATGTAATGAGAGAGAAATACTTCGTCATGAACATGGAATAGACACAGAGATGTAATGAGAGAGAAATACTTCGTCATGAACATGGAATAGACACAGAGATGTAATGAGAGAGAAATACTTCGTCATGAACATGGAATAGACACAGAGATGTAATGAGAGAGAAATACTTCGTCATGAACATGGAATAGACACAGAGATGTAATGAGAGAGAAATACTTCGTCATGAACATGGAATAGACACAGAGATGTAATGAGAGAGAAATACTTCGTCATGAACATGGAATAGACACAGAGATGTAATGAGAGAGAAATACTTCGTCATGAACATGGAATAGACACAGAGATGTAATGAGAGAGAAATACTTCGTCATGAACATGGAATAGACACAGAGATGTAATGAGAGAGAAATACTTCGTCATGAACATGGAATAGACACAGAGATGTAATGAGAGAGAAATACTTCGTCATGAACATGGAATAGACACAGAGATGTAATGAGAGAGAAATACTTCGTCATGAACATGGAATAGACACAGAGATGTAATGAGAGAGAAATACTTCGTCATGAACATGGAATAGACACAGAGATGTAATGAGAGAGAAATACTTCGTCATGAACATGGAATAGACACAGAGATGTAATGAGAGAGAAATACTTCGTCATGAACATGGAATAGACACAGAGATGTAATGAGAGAGAAATACTTCGTCATGAACATGGAATAGACACAGAGATGTAATGAGAGAGAAATACTTCGTCATGAACATGGAATAGACACAGAGATGTAATGAGAGAGAAATACTTCGTCATGAACATGGAATAGACACAGAGATGTAATGAGAGAGAAATACTTCGTCATGAACATGGAATAGACACAGAGATGTAATGAGAGAGAAATACTTCGTCATGAACATGGAATAGACACAGAGATGTAATGAGAGAGAAATACTTCGTCATGAACATGGAATAGACACAGAGATGTAATGAGAGAGAAATACTTCGTCATGAACATGGAATAGACACAGAGATGTAATGAGAGAGAAATACTTCGTCATGAACATGGAATAGACACAGAGATGTAATGAGAGAGAAATACTTCGTCATGAACATGGAATAGACACAGAGATGTAATGAGAGAGAAATACTTCGTCATGAACATGGAATAGACACAGAGATGTAATGAGAGAGAAATACTTCGTCATGAACATGGAATAGACACAGAGATGTAATGAGAGAGAAATACTTCGTCATGAACATGGAATAGACACAGAGATGTAATGAGAGAGAAATACTTCGTCATGAACATGGAATAGACACAGAGATGTAATGAGAGAGAAATACTTCGTCATGAACATGGAATAGACACAGAGATGTAATGAGAGAGAAATACTTCGTCATGAACATGGAATAGACACAGAGATGTAATGAGAGAGAAATACTTCGTCATGAACATGGAATAGACACAGAGATGTAATGAGAGAGAAATACTTCGTCATGAACATGGAATAGACACAGAGATGTAATGAGAGAGAAATACTTCGTCATGAACATGGAATAGACACAGAGATGTAATGAGAGAGAAATACTTCGTCATGAACATGGAATAGACACAGAGATGTAATGAGAGAGAAATACTTCGTCATGAACATGGAATAGACACAGAGATGTAATGAGAGAGAAATACTTCGTCATGAACATGGAATAGACACAGAGATGTAATGAGAGAGAAATACTTCGTCATGAACATGGAATAGACACAGAGATGTAATGAGAGAGAAATACTTCGTCATGAACATGGAATAGACACAGAGATGTAATGAGAGAGAAATACTTCGTCATGAACATGGAATAGACACAGAGATGTAATGAGAGAGAAATACTTCGTCATGAACATGGAATAGACACAGAGATGTAATGAGAGAGAAATACTTCGTCATGAACATGGAATAGACACAGAGATGTAATGAGAGAGAAATACTTCGTCATGAACATGGAATAGACACAGAGATGTAATGAGAGAGAAATACTTCGTCATGAACATGGAATAGACACAGAGATGTAATGAGAGAGAAATACTTCGTCATGAACATGGAATAGACACAGAGATGTAATGAGAGAGAAATACTTCGTCATGAACATGGAATAGACACAGAGATGTAATGAGAGAGAAATACTTCGTCATGAACATGGAATAGACACAGAGATGTAATGAGAGAGAAATACTTCGTCATGAACATGGAATAGACACAGAGATGTAATGAGAGAGAAATACTTCGTCATGAACATGGAATAGACACAGAGATGTAATGAGAGAGAAATACTTCGTCATGAACATGGAATAGACACAGAGATGTAATGAGAGAGAAATACTTCGTCATGAACATGGAATAGACACAGAGATGTAATGAGAGAGAAATACTTCGTCATGAACATGGAATAGACACAGAGATGTAATGAGAGAGAAATACTTCGTCATGAACATGGAATAGACACAGAGATGTAATGAGAGAGAAATACTTCGTCATGAACATGGAATAGACACAGAGATGTAATGAGAGAGAAATACTTCGTCATGAACATGGAATAGACACAGAGATGTAATGAGAGAGAAATACTTCGTCATGAACATGGAATAGACACAGAGATGTAATGAGAGAGAAATACTTCGTCATGAACATGGAATAGACACAGAGATGTAATGAGAGAGAAATACTTCGTCATGAACATGGAATAGACACAGAGATGTAATGAGAGAGAAATACTTCGTCATGAACATGGAATAGACACAGAGATGTAATGAGAGAGAAATACTTCGTCATGAACATGGAATAGACACAGAGATGTAATGAGAGAGAAATACTTCGTCATGAACATGGAATAGACACAGAGATGTAATGAGAGAGAAATACTTCGTCATGAACATGGAATAGACACAGAGATGTAATGAGAGAGAAATACTTCGTCATGAACATGGAATAGACACAGAGATGTAATGAGAGAGAAATACTTCGTCATGAACATGGAATAGACACAGAGATGTAATGAGAGAGAAATACTTCGTCATGAACATGGAATAGACACAGAGATGTAATGAGAGAGAAATACTTCGTCATGAACATGGAATAGACACAGAGATGTAATGAGAGAGAAATACTTCGTCATGAACATGGAATAGACACAGAGATGTAATGAGAGAGAAATACTTCGTCATGAACATGGAATAGACACAGAGATGTAATGAGAGAGAAATACTTCGTCATGAACATGGAATAGACACAGAGATGTAATGAGAGAGAAATACTTCGTCATGAACATGGAATAGACACAGAGATGTAATGAGAGAGAAATACTTCGTCATGAACATGGAATAGACACAGAGATGTAATGAGAGAGAAATACTTCGTCATGAACATGGAATAGACACAGAGATGTAATGAGAGAGAAATACTTCGTCATGAACATGGAATAGACACAGAGATGTAATGAGAGAGAAATACTTCGTCATGAACATGGAATAGACACAGAGATGTAATGAGAGAGAAATACTTCGTCATGAACATGGAATAGACACAGAGATGTAATGAGAGAGAAATACTTCGTCATGAACATGGAATAGACACAGAGATGTAATGAGAGAGAAATACTTCGTCATGAACATGGAATAGACACAGAGATGTAATGAGAGAGAAATACTTCGTCATGAACATGGAATAGACACAGAGATGTAATGAGAGAGAAATACTTCGTCATGAACATGGAATAGACACAGAGATGTAATGAGAGAGAAATACTTCGTCATGAACATGGAATAGACACAGAGATGTAATGAGAGAGAAATACTTCGTCATGAACATGGAATAGACACAGAGATGTAATGAGAGAGAAATACTTCGTCATGAACATGGAATAGACACAGAGATGTAATGAGAGAGAAATACTTCGTCATGAACATGGAATAGACACAGAGATGTAATGAGAGAGAAATACTTCGTCATGAACATGGAATAGACACAGAGATGTAATGAGAGAGAAATACTTCGTCATGAACATGGAATAGACACAGAGATGTAATGAGAGAGAAATACTTCGTCATGAACATGGAATAGACACAGAGATGTAATGAGAGAGAAATACTTCGTCATGAACATGGAATAGACACAGAGATGTAATGAGAGAGAAATACTTCGTCATGAACATGGAATAGACACAGAGATGTAATGAGAGAGAAATACTTCGTCATGAACATGGAATAGACACAGAGATGTAATGAGAGAGAAATACTTCGTCATGAACATGGAATAGACACAGAGATGTAATGAGAGAGAAATACTTCGTCATGAACATGGAATAGACACAGAGATGTAATGAGAGAGAAATACTTCGTCATGAACATGGAATAGACACAGAGATGTAATGAGAGAGAAATACTTCGTCATGAACATGGAATAGACACAGAGATGTAATGAGAGAGAAATACTTCGTCATGAACATGGAATAGACACAGAGATGTAATGAGAGAGAAATACTTCGTCATGAACATGGAATAGACACAGAGATGTAATGAGAGAGAAATACTTCGTCATGAACATGGAATAGACACAGAGATGTAATGAGAGAGAAATACTTCGTCATGAACATGGAATAGACACAGAGATGTAATGAGAGAGAAATACTTCGTCATGAACATGGAATAGACACAGAGATGTAATGAGAGAGAAATACTTCGTCATGAACATGGAATAGACACAGAGATGTAATGAGAGAGAAATACTTCGTCATGAACATGGAATAGACACAGAGATGTAATGAGAGAGAAATACTTCGTCATGAACATGGAATAGACACAGAGATGTAATGAGAGAGAAATACTTCGTCATGAACATGGAATAGACACAGAGATGTAATGAGAGAGAAATACTTCGTCATGAACATGGAATAGACACAGAGATGTAATGAGAGAGAAATACTTCGTCATGAACATGGAATAGACACAGAGATGTAATGAGAGAGAAATACTTCGTCATGAACATGGAATAGACACAGAGATGTAATGAGAGAGAAATACTTCGTCATGAACATGGAATAGACACAGAGATGTAATGAGAGAGAAATACTTCGTCATGAACATGGAATAGACACAGAGATGTAATGAGAGAGAAATACTTCGTCATGAACATGGAATAGACACAGAGATGTAATGAGAGAGAAATACTTCGTCATGAACATGGAATAGACACAGAGATGTAATGAGAGAGAAATACTTCGTCATGAACATGGAATAGACACAGAGATGTAATGAGAGAGAAATACTTCGTCATGAACATGGAATAGACACAGAGATGTAATGAGAGAGAAATACTTCGTCATGAACATGGAATAGACACAGAGATGTAATGAGAGAGAAATACTTCGTCATGAACATGGAATAGACACAGAGATGTAATGAGAGAGAAATACTTCGTCATGAACATGGAATAGACACAGAGATGTAATGAGAGAGAAATACTTCGTCATGAACATGGAATAGACACAGAGATGTAATGAGAGAGAAATACTTCGTCATGAACATGGAATAGACACAGAGATGTAATGAGAGAGAAATACTTCGTCATGAACATGGAATAGACACAGAGATGTAATGAGAGAGAAATACTTCGTCATGAACATGGAATAGACACAGAGATGTAATGAGAGAGAAATACTTCGTCATGAACATGGAATAGACACAGAGATGTAATGAGAGAGAAATACTTCGTCATGAACATGGAATAGACACAGAGATGTAATGAGAGAGAAATACTTCGTCATGAACATGGAATAGACACAGAGATGTAATGAGAGAGAAATACTTCGTCATGAACATGGAATAGACACAGAGATGTAATGAGAGAGAAATACTTCGTCATGAACATGGAATAGACACAGAGATGTAATGAGAGAGAAATACTTCGTCATGAACATGGAATAGACACAGAGATGTAATGAGAGAGAAATACTTCGTCATGAACATGGAATAGACACAGAGATGTAATGAGAGAGAAATACTTCGTCATGAACATGGAATAGACACAGAGATGTAATGAGAGAGAAATACTTCGTCATGAACATGGAATAGACACAGAGATGTAATGAGAGAGAAATACTTCGTCATGAACATGGAATAGACACAGAGATGTAATGAGAGAGAAATACTTCGTCATGAACATGGAATAGACACAGAGATGTAATGAGAGAGAAATACTTCGTCATGAACATGGAATAGACACAGAGATGTAATGAGAGAGAAATACTTCGTCATGAACATGGAATAGACACAGAGATGTAATGAGAGAGAAATACTTCGTCATGAACATGGAATAGACACAGAGATGTAATGAGAGAGAAATACTTCGTCATGAACATGGAATAGACACAGAGATGTAATGAGAGAGAAATACTTCGTCATGAACATGGAATAGACACAGAGATGTAATGAGAGAGAAATACTTCGTCATGAACATGGAATAGACACAGAGATGTAATGAGAGAGAAATACTTCGTCATGAACATGGAATAGACACAGAGATGTAATGAGAGAGAAATACTTCGTCATGAACATGGAATAGACACAGAGATGTAATGAGAGAGAAATACTTCGTCATGAACATGGAATAGACACAGAGATGTAATGAGAGAGAAATACTTCGTCATGAACATGGAATAGACACAGAGATGTAATGAGAGAGAAATACTTCGTCATGAACATGGTATAGACACAGAGATGTAATGAGAGAGAAATACTTCGTCATGAACATGGAATAGACACAGAGATGTAATGAGAGAGAAATACTTCGTCATGAACATGGAATAGACACAGAGATGTAATGAGAGAGAAATACTTCGTCATGAACATGGAATAGACACAGAGATGTAATGAGAGAGAAATACTTCGTCATGAACATGGAATAGACACAGAGATGTAATGAGAGAGAAATACTTCGTCATGAACATGGAATAGACACAGAGATGTAATGAGAGAGAAATACTTCGTCATGAACATGGAATAGACACAGAGATGTAATGAGAGAGAAATACTTCGTCATGAACATGGTATAGACCCAGAGATGTAATGAGAGAGAAATACTTCGTCATGAACATGGTATAGACCCAGAGATGTAATGAGAGAGAAATACTTCGTCATGAACATGGTATAGACACAGAGATGTAATGAGAGAGAAATACTTCGTCATGAACATGGTATAGACACAGAGATGTAATGAGAGAGAAATACTTCGTCATGAACATGGAATAGACACAGAGATGTAATGAGAGAGAAATACTTCGTCATGAACATGGTATAGACACAGAGATGTAATGAGAGAGAAATACTTCGTCATGAACATGGTATAGACACAGAGATGTAATGAGAGAGAAATACTTCGTCATGAACATGGAATAGACACAGAGATGTAATGAGAGAGAAATACTTCGTCATGAACATGGAATAGACACAGAGATGTAATGAGAGAGAAATACTTCGTCATGAACATGGTATAGACACAGAGATGTAATGAGAGAGAAATACTTCGTCATGAACATGGAATAGACACAGAGATGTAATGAGAGAGAAATACTTCGTCATGAACATGGTATAGACACAGAGATGTAATGAGAGAGAAATACTTCGTCATGAACATGGAATAGACACAGATGTAATGAGAGAGAAATACTTCGTCATGAACATGGAATAGACACAGAGATGTAATGAGAGAGAAATACTTCATCATGAACATGGTATAGACCCAGAGATGTAATGAGAGAGAAATACTTCGTCATGAACATGGTATAGACACAGAGATGTACAAATACTGTTTTTACTATTTAACCCTTTAACACTTGAATTTTTTCAAGAAAATCTTAATTTCCTTATAGAAAATGTCCATTTGCAGATCAAGAGAAGAATAATTTTGAAAATTTAACAGTGGAATCACTGGCTCGATTACCGAGCCAGTCATTCGTGATAAATTTTCAAAAATAGTCTTCTCTTGGCCTTCAAATGGACATTTCTCGAGACCGCTGCAGAAGCCGTTTTTGGCTGAAATGAGTGTTAAAGCGTTAATAAACACTTTTTTTCCCCTTTTTTTCTGATTTGATTTGATTTATTCTCTTGGTAAATATTACAAATTACAATATGATAACAGGGAGTCCACTGGAGGCTGTGCCTATTAGCTTGTGGACCCCTGACATAGAATAACATACAAGTTACACATGATTTGACATAAGTAGACATAAGGCATTATGACAATATATTATACATAACTACAGACAAATAATATAGGATTTGACATAGAAAAAGAAGAGAAAAAGAAGAGAAAAAGACAAGACATTTGACAAACATGGTTCACTTGTTTTTGATTGTTCTTCATACTGTGGGTAACATATTTCACTCATTGGAATGGGCTAGGGGATGAAGGGGGTGGGTGGGGGCTGGAGTTCATCCTGTTTCTACTATTATTATTATTATTATTACTATTATTATTATTATTATTATAATAATATTCTGTTTAATATTTTGAGACTATTTTGACTGGGAGCTGTTGTATTGAATCAGAATACCCAGTTTGGCAGAGATTCATCTATGAAGCCCATTGAGACGTGACATTGTATTGTTACCATTTATCTAAACTTCAAGGAGAGAGGTGGCGAGAGGAGGAGGGGTGAGCGGGTATATTGACCTCTATAAATCACACAGGTCACAAACCTTTTTTCCAGTTTTTTGCTTAGGCTGGGTCAGCTTGAACTCCAGTGCATATGTACACAAACATACACTCATGCGACTGTATGCACTGTCGCGCTAATGCTAGTATGTATGTACACACATGGACGCATCACGAACAAGGAATAGATCAACAGGTTGTGTGAATTGACTGGTTTGCAATTTTATAAAACATTCTAGCAGTTATTTTGAAAATAATTTGAATATATGAGGCATTACTCATAGATGTACTTCACAATTTGAGACAAAATAGTTTCAGGAAGCTCACATGTGCACTCATTCAACCTCTAGGTTTTGTCATAGCTGTAAGTGTATTAACTTAAGGTGATTAGGTCCACATATCCAGATAGAGCGCATATGCAGACTTTTTACAACACTGCTAATAATAGCAGGGTATTTGTGCAAATCGGGTCTTTTACTATTTAAAAGCCATACTGACGAATAATTTGAAAACATTTTGACTAGATGAGCCTCCAACATATTTCCACAAAATCTTTACAATGAGCAGACAGCTTTCATAGGTGTAAATCTAGGGCTTAGGCGTTTTGAATTGTTAAAGCTTTAGCGTATATTCACGCACCTGATGATGCTATAACTAGTTCCTGGCGGGAGTAAGCATAATACAAGAGGCCCAAGGGGCCTGTATCACTCACTTGGACCATAGACATTTCAACTAGAATGGTCATCAACAATAAGCAGAACTATAATGAGTTGAACAGACTTGTAACAAGAAAACAGAGGCCATGTTTCTTTATGTATCAACTCCTCTTGAACAAAATTTAATGGCCCTTAG
>JAVVLW010004603.1:0-24000 GCA_034401795.1 Chaetoderma sp. LZ-2023a
CCGCACTAGAGCCACTAGCTATCGGGATGGCCACTCTAGAGCCGCTAGCTATCGGGATGCCCATCGTAGAGCCGCTAACTATCGGGATGCCAACTCTAGAGCCGCTAGCTTTTGGGATGCCCACTCTAGAGCGGTTAGCTATCTCTCAGGATGCCCACTCTAGAGCCGCTAGCTATCGGGATGCCCACTCTAGAGCCACTAGCTTTCGATGCCCGCACTAGAGCCAACAGCTATCGGGATGCCCGCACTAGAGCTGCTAGCTCTTCATCGGGATGTCCAGTCTAGAGCCTCTAGCTATCGGGATGCCCACTCTAGAGCCGCTAGCTATCAGGATGGCGACTCTAGAGCCACTAGATATCTCTCAGGCTGACCACTCTAGAGGCGATTGCTATCTGTATGCCCACACTAGAGCGGCTAGCTATCTCTAAGGATGCCCAGTCTAGAGCCGCTAGCTATCTCTCAAGATGCCCACTCTAGAGCCGTTAGCTCTTGGGATGCCCACTCTAGAGCCGCTAGCTATCGGGATGCCCACTCTAGAGCCGCTAGCTATCTCTCATGATGCCCAGTCTAGAGCTGCTAGCTATCTCTCAAGATGCCCACTCTAGAGCCGTTAGCTCTTGGGATGCCCACTCTAGAGCCGCTAGCTATCGGGATGCCCACTCTAGAGCCACTAGCTATCTCTTAGGATGCCCACTCAAGAGCCGCTAGCTATCGGGATGCCCACTCTAGATCCGCTAGCTATCTCTCAAGATGCCCACTCTAGAGCCGTTAGCTATCGGGATGCCCACTCTAGAGCCGCTAGCTATCTCTCAAGATGCCCACTCTAGAGCCGTTAGCTCTTGGGATGCCCACTCTAGAGCCGCTAGCTATCGGGATGCCCACTCTAGAGCCACTAGCTATCTCTTAGGATGCCCACTCAAGAGCCGCTAGCTATCGGGATGCCCACTCTAGATCCGCTAGCTATCGGGATGCCCACTCTAGAGCCGCTAGCTATCAGGATTCCCACTCTAGAGCCGCTAACTATCGGGATGCCCACTCTAGAGCCGCTAGCTATTGGGATGCCCAGTCGAGAGCGGATAGCTACCTCTCAGGATGCCCACTCTAGAGCTGCTAGCTCTCGGGATGCCCACTCTAGAGCCGTTAGCTCTTGGGATGCCCACTCTAGAGCCGCTAGCTATCGGGATGCCCACTCTAGAGCCACTAGCTATCTCTTAGGATGCCCACTCAAGAGCCGCTAGCTATCGGGATGCCCACTCTAGATCCGCTAGCTATCGGGATGCCCACTCTAGAGCCGCTAGCTATCAGGATTCCCACTCTAGAGCCGCTAACTATCGGGATGCCCACTCTAGAGCCGCTAGCTATTGGGATGCCCAGTCGAGAGCGGATAGCTACCTCTCAGGATGCCCACTCTAGAGCTGCTAGCTCTCGGGATGCCCACTCTAGAGCCGCTAGCTATCGGGATGCCCACTCTAGAGCCGCTAGCTATCTCTCAGGATGCTCACTCTAGAGCCGCTAGCTATTGCGATGCCTACTCTAGAGCCGCTAGCTATCGGGATGCCGACTCTAGAGCCGATAGCTATCGGGATGCCCAGTCTAGAGCCACTAGCTATCGGGGTGCCCGCACTAGAGCCGCTAGCTCTCCATCAGGATGCCCACTCTAGAGTCTCTAGCTATCGGGATGCCCACTCTAGAGCCACTGGCTTTCGATCCCCGCACTAGAGCCACTAGCTATCGGGATGCCCACTCTAGAGCCGCTAGCTATCGGGATGCCCATCGTAGAGCCGCTAACTATCGGGATGCCAACTCTAGAGCCACTGGCTATCTCTTAGGATGCCCACTCTAGAGCCGCTAGCTATCGGGATGCCCACTCTAGAGCCACTGGCTATCTCTTAGGATGCCCACTCTAGGGCCGCTAGCTATCGGGATGCCCACTCTAGATCCGCTAGCAATCGGGATGCCCACTCTATGACCGCTAGCTATCGGGATGCCCACTGTAGAGCCGTTAACTATCGGGATGCCCCCTCTAGAGCCACTAGCTATCGGGATGCCAATTCCAGAGCTGCTAGCTATCAGGATATCCACTCTAGAGCCACTAGCTATCTCTCAAGATGCCCAGTCTAGAGCCGCTAGCTATCAGGATTCCCACTCTAGAGCCGTTAGCTATCGGGATGCCCACTCTAGATCCGCTAGCTATCGGGATGCCCACTCTAGAGCCACTAGCTATCGGGATGCCCACTCTAGAGTCGCTAGCTATCTCTCATGATGCCCAGTCTAGAGCTGCTAGCTATCTATCAAGATGCCCACTCTAGAGCCGTTAGCTCTCGGGATGCCCACTCTAGAGCCGCCAGCTATCGGGATTCCCACTCTAGAGCCACTAGCTATCTCTTAGGATGCCCACTCAAGAGCCGCTAGCTATCGGGATGCCCACTCTAGATCCGCTAGCTATCGGGATGCCCACTCTAGAGCCGCTAGCTATCAGGATTCCCACTCTAGAGCCGCTAACTATCGGGATGCCCACTCTAGAGCCGCTAGCTATTGGGATGCCCAGTCTAGAGCGGATAGCTACCTCTCAGGATGCCCACTCTAGAGCTGCTAGCTATCGGGATGCCCACTCTGGAGCCGCTAGCTATCGGGATGCCCACTCTAGAGCCGCTAGCTATCTCTCAGGATGCTCACTCTAGAACCGCTAGCTATCGCGATGCCTACTCTAGAGCCGCTAGCTATCGGGATGCCGACTCTAGAGCCGATAGCTATCGGGATGCCCACTCTAGAGCCACTAGCTATCGGGGTGCCGGCACTAGAGCCGCTAGCTCTCCATCAGGATGCCCACTCTAGAGTCTCTAGCTATCGGGATAGCCACTCTAGAGCCGCTAGCTATCGGGATGCCCACTCTAGAGCCACTGGCTTTCGATACCCGCACTAGAGCCACTAGCTATCGGGATGGCCACTCTAGAGCCGCTAGCTATCGGGATGCCCATCGTAGAGCCGCTAACTATCGGGATGCCAACTCTAGAGCCGCTAGCTTTTGGGATGCCCACTCTAGAGCGGCTAGCTATCTCTCAGGATGCCCACTCTAGAGCCGCTAGCTATCTCTCAGGATGCCCACTCTAGAGCCACTGGCTATCTCTTAGGATGCCCACTCTAGAGCCGCTAGCTATCGGGATGCCCACTCTAGATCCGCTAGCAATCGGGATGCCCACTCTATGACCGCTAGCTATCGGGATGCCCACTGTAGAGCCGCTAACTATCGGGATGCCCCCTCTAGAGCCACTAGCTATCGGGATGCCAATTCCAGAGCTGCTAGCTATCAGGATATCCACTCTAGAGCCACTAGCTATCTCTCAAGATGCCCAGTCTAGAGCCGCTAGCTATCAGGATTCCCAGTCTAGAGCCATTAGCTATTGGGATTTCCACTCTAGTGCCGCTAGCTATCGGTATGCCGACTCTAGAGCTTCTAGATATCTCTTAGGGTGACCACTCTAGAGGCGATTGCTATCTGTATGCCCGCACTAGAGCGGCTAGCTATCTCTCAGGATGCCCAGTCTAGAGCGGCTAGCTATCTCTCAAGATGCTCACTCTAGAGCCGCTAGCTATTGCGATGCCTACTCTAGAGCCGCTAGCTATCGGGATGCCGACTCTAGAGCCGATAGCTATCGGGATGCCCAGTCTAGAGCCACTAGCTATCGGGGTGCCCGCACTAGAGCCGCTAGCTCTCCATCAGGATGCCCACTCTAGAGTCTCTAGCTATCGGGATGCCCACTCTAGAGCCACTGGCTTTCGATCCCCGCACTAGAGCCACTAGCTATCGGGATGCCCACTCTAGAGCCGCTAGCTATCGGGATGCCCATCGTAGAGCCGCTAACTATCGGGATGCCAACTCTAGAGCCACTGGCTATCTCTTAGGATGCCCACTCTAGAGCCGCTAGCTATCGGGATGCCCACTCTAGAGCCACTGGCTATCTCTTAGGATGCCCACTCTAGGGCCGCTAGCTATCGGGATGCCCACTCTAGATCCGCTAGCAATCGGGATGCCCACTCTATGACCGCTAGCTATCGGGATGCCCACTGTAGAGCCGTTAACTATCGGGATGCCCCCTCTAGAGCCACTAGCTATCGGGATGCCAATTCCAGAGCTGCTAGCTATCAGGATATCCACTCTAGAGCCACTAGCTATCTCTCAAGATGCCCAGTCTAGAGCCGCTAGCTATCAGGATTCCCACTCTAGAGCCGTTAGCTATCGGGATGCCCACTCTAGATCCGCTAGCTATCGGGATGCCCACTCTAGAGCCACTAGCTATCGGGATGCCCACTCTAGAGTCGCTAGCTATCTCTCATGATGCCCAGTCTAGAGCTGCTAGCTATCTATCAAGATGCCCACTCTAGAGCCGTTAGCTCTCGGGATGCCCACTCTAGAACCGCCAGCTATCGGGATTCCCACTCTAGAGCCACTAGCTATCTCTTAGGATGCCCACTCAAGAGCCGCTAGCTATCGGGATGCCCACTCTAGATCCGCTAGCTATCGGGATGCCCACTCTAGAGCCGCTAGCTATCAGGATTCCCACTCTAGAGCCGCTAACTATCGGGATGCCCACTCTAGAGCCGCTAGCTATTGGGATGCCCAGTCTAGAGCGGATAGCTACCTCTCAGGATGCCCACTCTAGAGCTGCTAGCTATCGGGATGCCCACTCTGGAGCCGCTAGCTATCGGGATGCCCACTCTAGAGCCGCTAGCTATCTCTCAGGATGCTCACTCTAGAACCGCTAGCTATCGCGATGCCTACTCTAGAGCCGCTAGCTATCGGGATGCCGACTCTAGAGCCGATAGCTATCGGGATGCCCACTCTAGAGCCACTAGCTATCGGGGTGCCGGCACTAGAGCCGCTAGCTCTCCATCAGGATGCCCACTCTAGAGTCTCTAGCTATCGGGATAGCCACTCTAGAGCCGCTAGCTATCGGGATGCCCACTCTAGAGCCACTGGCTTTCGATACCCGCACTAGAGCCACTAGCTATCGGGATGGCCACTCTAGAGCCGCTAGCTATCGGGATGCCCATCGTAGAGCCGCTAACTATCGGGATGCCAACTCTAGAGCCGCTAGCTTTTGGGATGCCCACTCTAGAGCGGCTAGCTATCTCTCAGGATGCCCACTCTAGAGCCGCTAGCTATCTCTCAGGATGCCCACTCTAGAGCCACTGGCTATCTCTTAGGATGCCCACTCTAGAGCCGCTAGCTATCGGGATGCCCACTCTAGATCCGCTAGCAATCGGGATGCCCACTCTATGACCGCTAGCTATCGGGATGCCCACTGTAGAGCCGCTAACTATCGGGATGCCCCCTCTAGAGCCACTAGCTATCGGGATGCCAATTCCAGAGCTGCTAGCTATCAGGATATCCACTCTAGAGCCACTAGCTATCTCTCAAGATGCCCAGTCTAGAGCCGCTAGCTATCAGGATTCCCAGTCTAGAGCCATTAGCTATTGGGATTTCCACTCTAGTGCCGCTAGCTATCGGTATGCCGACTCTAGAGCTTCTAGATATCTCTTAGGGTGACCACTCTAGAGGCGATTGCTATCTGTATGCCCGCACTAGAGCGGCTAGCTATCTCTCAGGATGCCCAGTCTAGAGCGGCTAGCTATCTCTCAAGATGCCCACTCTAGAGCCGTTAGCTCTTGGGATGCCCACTCGAGAACTGCTAGCCATTGGGATTCCCACTCTAGAGCCACTAGCTATCTCTTAGGATGCCCACTCAAGAGCCGCTAGCTATCGGGATGCCCACACTAGATCCGCAAGCTATCGGGGTGCCCACTCTAGAGCCGCCAGCTATCGGGATTCCCACTCTAGAGCCACTAGCTATCTCTTAGGATGCCCACTCTAGAGCCGCTAGCTATTGGGATGCCCAGTCTAGAGCCGCTAGCTATCGGGATTCCCACTCTAGAGCCGCTAACTATCGGGATGCCCACTCTAGAGCCGCTAGCTATTGGGATGCCCAGTCTAGAGCGGCCAGCTACCGCTCAGGATGCCCACTCAAGAGCCGCTAGCTATCGGGATGCCCACACTAGATCCGCAAGCTATCGGGGTGCCCACTCTAGAGCCGCCAGCTATCGGGATTCCCACTCTAGAGCCACTAGCTATCTCTTAGGATGCCCACTCTAGAGCCGCTAGCTATTGGGATGCCCAGTCTAGAGCCGCTAGCTATCGGGATTCCCACTCTAGAGCCGCTAGCTATCGGGATGCCGACTCTAGAGCCGATAGCTATCGGGATGCCCACTCTACAGCCACTAGCTATCGGGATGCCCACTCTACAGCCACTAGCTATCGGGATGCCCGCACTAGAGCCGCTGGCTCTCCATCAGGATGCCCATTCTAGAGCCGCTAGCTATTTCTCAGGATGCCCACTCTAGAGTCGCTAGCTATTGGGATGCCCACTCTAGAGCCACTAGCTATCGGGATGCCCACTCTAGAGCCGCTACCTATCGGGATGGCCACTCTAGAGCCACTAGCTATCGGGATGGCCGCACTAGAGCCGCTAGCTCTCCATCAGGATGTCCAGTCTAGAGTCGCTAGCTATCGGGATTCCCAGTCCAGAGCCATTAGCTATTGGGATTTCCACTCTAGAGCCACTGGCTTTCGGGATGCCCGCACTAGAGCCGCTAGCTATCGGGATGCCCACTCTAGATCCGCTAGCTATCGGGATGCCCACTCTAGAGCCGCTAGCTATCGGGATGCCCACTCTAGATCCGCTAGCTATCGGGATGCCCACTCTAGAGCCACTAGCTATCGGGATGCCCACTCTAGAGCCGATAGCTATTGGGATGCCCACTCTGGAGCCACTAGCTACTGTTGGTGCATCTTAACTCCTGGTGACTGTTGGTGCATCTTTCATCCTGGAGACTGTTGGTGCATCTTTCCCCCTGCTGACTGTTGGTGCATCTTTCCTGCCGGTGACTGTTGGTGCATCTCTCCTCCTACTGACTGTTGGTGCATCTTTCCTCCTGGTGACTGTTGGAGCATCTTTCATCCTGGTGACTGTTGCTGCATCTTTCCTCCTGCTGACTGTTGCTTCATCTTTCCTTTCCTCCTGGTGACTGTTGGTGCATCTTTCCTCCTGGTGACTGTTGGTGCATATTTCCTCCTGGTGACTGATGGTGCATCATTCCTCCTCCTGACTGTTGGTGCATCTTTCCTCCTGCTGACCGTTGGTGCATCTTTCCTCCTGCTGACTGTTGGTGCATCTTTCCTCCTGCTGACTGTTGGTGCATCTTTCCTCCTGGTGACTGTTGGTGCATCTTTCCTCCTGGTGACTGTTGGTGCATCTTTCCTCCTGGTGACTGTTGCTGCATCTTTCCTCCTGGTGACTGCTGGTGCATCTTTCCTCCTGGAGACTGTTGGTGCATCTTTCCTCCTGGTGACTGTTGGTGCATCTTTCCTCCTGCTGACTGTTGCTTCATCTTTCCTCCTGGTGTCTGTTGGTGCATCTTTCCTCCTGCTGAATGTTGGTGCATATTTCCTCCTGGAGACTGTTGGTGCATCTTTCCTCCTGGTGACTGTTGGTGCATCTTTCATCCTGGTGACTGTTGCTGCATCTCTCCTCCTGGTGACTGTTGGTGCATCTTTCCTCCTGCTGACTGTTGGTGCATCTTTCCTCCTGGAGACTGTTGGTGCATCTTTCCTACTGGTGACTGTTAGTGCATCTTTCCTCCTGCTGACTGTTAGTGCATCTTTCCTCCTGCTGACTCTTGGTGCATCTTTCCTCCTGCTGACTGTTGGTGCATCTTTCCTCCTGGTGACTGTTGGTGCATCTTTCCTCCTGGTGACTGTTGCTGCATCTTTCCTCCTGGTGACTGTTGGTGCATCTTTCCTCCTGGAGACTGTTGGTGCATCTTTCCTCCTGGTGACTGTTGGTGCATCTTTCCTCCTGCTGACTGTTGCTTCATCTTTCCTCCTGGTGACTGTTGGTGCATCTTTCCTCCTGCTGACTGTTGGTGCATCTTTCCTCCTGGAGACTGTTGGTGCATCTTTCTTCCTGGTGACTGTTGGTGCATCTTTCCTCCTGGTGACTGTTGGTGCATCTTTCCTCCTGGTGACTGATGGTGCATCATTCCTCCTGCTGACTGTTGGTGCATCTTTCCTCCTGCTGACTGTTGGTGCATCTTTCATCCTGGTGACTGTTGGTGCATCTTTCATCCTGGTGACTGTTGCTGCATCTCTCCTCCTGGTGACTGTTGGTGCATCTTTCCTCCTGCTGACTGTTGGTGCATCTTTCCTCCTGGAGACTGTTGGTGCATCTTTGCTCCTGGTGACTGTTGGTGCATATTTCCTCCTGCTGACTGTTGGTGCATCTTTCCTCCTGGTGACTGTCGGTGCATCTTTCATCCTGCTGACTGTTGGTGCATCTTTCCTCCTGGTGACTGTTGGTGCATCTTTCCTCCTGGAGACTGTTGGTGCATCTTTCCTCCTGCTGACTGTTGGTGCATCTTTCCTCCTGCTGACTGTTGGTGCATCTTTCCTCCTGGTGACTGTTCTGCATCTTTCCTCCTGGTGACTGATGGTGCATCATTCCTCCTGCTGACTGTTGGTGCATCTTTCCTCCTGCTGACTGTTGGTGCATCTTTCATCCTGGTGACTGTTGGTGCATCTTTCATCCTGGTGACTGTTGCTGCATCTCTCCTCCTGGTGACTGTTGGTGCATCTTTCCTCCTGCTGACTGTTGGTGCATCTTTCCTCCTGGAGACTGTTGGTGCATCTTTGCTCCTGGTGACTGTTGGTGCATATTTCCTCCTGCTGACTGTTGGTGCATCTTTCCTCCTGGTGACTGTCGGTGCATCTTTCATCCTGCTGACTGTTGGTGCATCTTTCCTCCTGGTGACTGTTGGTGCATCTTTCCTCCTGGAGACTGTTGGTGCATCTTTCCTCCTGCTGACTGTTGGTGCATCTTTCCTCCTGCTGACTGTTGGTGCGTCTTTCCTCCTGGTGACTGTTCTGCATCTTTCCTCCTAGTGACTGTTGGTGCATCTTTCCTCCTGGAGACTGTTGGTGCATCTTTCCTCCTGGTGACTGTTGGTGCATCTTTCCTACTGCTGACTGTTGCTTCATCTTTCCTCCTGGCGACTGTTGGTGCATCTTTCCTTCTGCTGACTGTTGGTGCATCTTTCCTCCTGGAGACTGTTGGTGCATCTTTCCTCCTGGTGACTGATGGTGCATCTTTCCTCCTGGTGACTGTTGGTGCATCTTCCCTCCTGGAGACTGTTGGTGCATCTTTCCTCCTGCTGACTGTTGGTGCATCTTTCCTCCTGCTGACTGTTGCTTCATCTTTCCTCCTGGTGACTGTTGGTGCCTCTTTTCTCCTGCTGACTGTTGGTGCATCTTTCCTCCTGGAGACTGTTGGTGCATCTTTCCTCCTGGAGACTGTTGGTGCATCTTTCCTCCTGGAGACTGTTGGTGCATCCTTCCTCCTGCTTACTGTTGGTGCATCATTCCTCCTGCTGACTGTTGGTGCATCTTTCCTCCTGCTGACTGTTGGTGCATCTTTCATCCTGGTGACTGTTGGTGCATCTTTCATCCTGGTGACTGTTGCTGCATCTCTCCTCCTGGTGACTGTTGGTGCATCTTTCCTCCTGCTGACTGTTGGTGCTTCTTTCCTCCTGGAGACTGTTGGTGCATCTTTGCTCCTGGTGACTGTTGGTGCATATTTCCTCCTGCTGACTGTTGGTGCATCTTTCCTCCTGGTGACTGTCGGTGCATCTTTCATCCTGCTGACTGTTGGTGCATCTTTCCTCCTGGTGACTGTTGGTGCATCTTTCCTCCTGGAGACTGTTGGTGCATCTTTCCTCCTGCTGACTGTTGGTGCATCTTTCCTCCTGCTGACTGTTGGTGCATCTTTCCTCCTGGTGGCTGTTGGTGCGTCTTTCCTCCTGGTGACTGTTCTGCATCTTTCCTCCTAGTGACTGTTGGTGCATCTTTCCTCCTGGAGACTGTTGGTGCATCTTTCCTCCTGGTGACTGTTGGTGCATCTTTCCTACTGCTGACTGTTGCTTCATCTTTCCTCCTGGCGACTGTTGGTGCATCTTTCCTTCTGCTGACTGTTGGTGCATCTTTCCTCCTGGAGACTGTTGGTGCATCTTTCCTCCTGGTGACTGATGGTGCATCTTTCCTCCTGGTGACTGTTGGTGCATCTTCCCTCCTGGAGACTGTTGGTGCATCTTTCCTCCTGCTGACTGTTGGTGCATCTTTCCTCCTGCTGACTGTTGCTTCATCTTTCCTCCTGGTGACTGTTGGTGCATCTTTCCTCCTGCTGACTGTTGCTTCATCTTTCCTCCTGGTGACTGTTAGTGCATCTTTCCTCCTGCTGACTCTTGGTGCATCTTTCCTCCTGCTGACTGTTGGTGCATCTTTCCTCCTGGAGACTGTTGGTGCATCTTTCCTACTGGTGACTGTTAGTGCATCTTTCCTCCTGCTGACTGTTAGTGCATCTTTCCTCCTGCTGACTTTTGGTGCATCTTTCCTCCTGCTGACTGTTGGTGCATCTTTCCTCCTGCTGACTGTTGGTGCATCTTTCCTCCTGGTGACTGTTGGTGCATCTTTCCTCCTGGTGACTGTTGCTGCAATTTTCCTCCTGGTGACTGTTGGTGCATCTTTCATCCTGGAGACTGTTGGTGCATCTTTCCTCCTGGTGACTGTTGGTGCATCTTTCCTCCTGCTGACTGTTGCTTCATCTTTCCTCCTGGTGACTGTTGGTGCATCTTTCCTCCTGCTGACTGTTGGTGCATCTTTCCTCCTGGAGACTGTTGGTGCATCTTTCTTCCTGGTGACTGTTGGTGCATCTTTCCTCCTGGTGACTGTTGGTGCATCTTTCCTCCTGGTGACTGATGGTGCATCATTCCTCCTGCTGACTGTTGGTGCATCTTTCCTCCTGCTGACTGTTGGTGCATCTTTCATCCTGGTGACTGTTGGTGCATCTTTCATCCTGGTGACTGTTGCTGCATCTCTCCTCCTGGTGACTGTTGGTGCATCTTTCCTCCTGCTGACTGTTGGTGCATCTTTCCTCCTGGAGACTGTTGGTGCATCTTTGCTCCTGGTGACTGTTGGTGCATATTTCCTCCTGCTGACTGTTGGTGCATCTTTCCTCCTGGTGACTGTTGGTGCATCTTTCATCCTGCTGACTGTTGGTGCATCTTTCCTCCTGGTGACTGTTGGTGCATCTTTCCTCCTGGAGACTGTTGGTGCATCTTTCCTCCTGCTGACTGTTGGTGCATCTTTCCTACTGCTGACTGTTGGTGCATCTTTCCTCCTGGTGGCTGTTGGTGCGTCTTTCCTCCTGGTGACTGTTCTGCATCTTTCCTCCTAGTGACTGTTGGTGCATCTTTCCTCCTGGAGACTGTTGGTGCATCTTTCCTCCTGGTGACTGTTGGTGCATCTTTCCTACTGCTGACTGTTGCTTCATCTTTCCTCCTGGCGACTGTTGGTGCATCTTTCCTTCTGCTGACTGTTGGTGCATCTTTCCTCCTGGAGACTGTTGGTGCATCTTTCCTCCTGGTGACTGATGGTGCATCTTTCCTCCTGGTGACTGTTGGTGCATCTTCCCTCCTGGAGACTGTTGGTGCATCTTTCCTCCTGCTGACTGTTGGTGCATCTTTCCTCCTGCTGACTGTTGCTTCATCTTTCCTCCTGGTGACTGTTGGTGCATCTTTTCTCCTGCTGACTGTTGGTGCATCTTTCCTCCTGGAGACTGTTGGTGCATCTTTCCTCCTGGAGACTGTTGGTGCATCTTTCCTCCTGGAGACTGTTGGTGCATCTTTCCTCCTGCTTACTGTTGGTGCATCTTTCCTCCTGCTGACTGTTGCTTCATCTTTCCTCCTGCTTACTGTTGGTGCATCTTTCCTCCTGCTGACTGTTGCTTCATCTTTCCTCCTGGTGACTGTTGGTGCATCTTTCCTCCTGCTGACTGTTGGTGCATCTTTCCTCCTGGAGACTGTTGGTGCACCTTTCCTCGTGCTGACTGTTGGTGCATCTTTCCTCCTGCTGACTGTTGGTGCATCTTTCCTCCTGGTGACTGTTGGTGCATCTTTCCTCCTGCTGACTGTTGGTGCATCTTTCCTCCTGGAGACTGTTGGTGCATCTTTCCTCCTGGTGACTGTTGGTGCATCTTTCCTCCTGCTGACTTTTGCTTCATCTTTCCTCCTGGTGACTGTTGGTGCATCTTTTCTCCTGCTGACTGTTGGTGCATCTTTCCTCCTGGAGACTGTTGGTGCATCTTTCCTCCTGGGGACTGTTGGTGCATCTTTCCTCCTGCTGACTGTTGCTTCACCTTTCCTCCTGGGGCAGCTTTCCTCCTGCTGACTGTTGGTGCATCTTTCCTCCTGGAGACTGTTGGTGCATCTTTCAACGTGCTGACTGTTGGTGCATATTTCCTCCTGGTGACTGTTGGTGCATCTATCCTCCTGCTGACTGTTGGTGCATCTTTCCTCCTGGAGACTGTTGGTGCATCTTTCCTCCTGCTGACTGTTGGTGCATCTTTCCTCCTGCTGACTGTTGGTGCATCTTACCTCCTGGAGACTGTTGGTGCATCTTTCCTCCTGGTGACTGTTGGTGCATCTTTCGTCCTGCTGACTGTTGCTTCATCTTTCCTCCTGGTGACTGTTGGTGCATCTTTCCTCCTACTGACTGTTGGTGCATCTTTCCTCCTGCTGACTGTTGGAGCATTTTTCATCCTGGTGACTGTTGCTGCATCTTTCCTCCTGCTGACTGTTGCTTCATCTTTCCTTTCCTCCTGGTGACTGTTGGTGCATCTTTCCTCCTGGTGACTGTTGGTGCATATTTCATCCTGGTGACTGTTGCTGCATCTTTCCTCCTGCTGACTGTTGCTTCATCTTTCCTTTCCTCCTGGTGACTGTTGGTGCATCTTTCCTCCTGGTGACTGTTGGTGCATCTTTCCTCCTGGTGACTGTTGCTTCATCTTTCCTCCTGGTGACTGTTGGTGCATCTTTCCTCCTGCTGACTGTTCGTGCATCTTTCCTCCTGGAGACTGTTGGTGCATCTTTCCTCCTGGTGACTGTTGGTGCATCTTTCCTCCTGCTGACTGTTGGTGCATCTTTTCTCCTGCTGACTGTTGGTGCATCTTTCCTCCTGGTGACTGTTGGTGCATCTTTCCTCCTGGTGACTGATGGTGCACCTTTCCTCCTGCTGACTGTTCGTGCATCTTTCCTCCTGGAGACTGTTGGTGCATCTTTCCTCCTGGAGACTGTTGGTGCATCTTGCCTCCTGGTGACTGTTAGTGCATCTTTCCTCCTGCTGACTGTTAGTGCATCTTTCCTCCTGCTGACTGTTGGTGCATCTTTCCTCCTGCTGACTGTTGGTGCATATTTCCTCCTGCTGATTGTTGGTGAATCTTTCATCCTGGTGACTGTTGGTGCATATTTCATCCTGGTGACTGTTGCTGCATCTCTCCTCCTGCTGACTGTTAGTGCATCTTTCCTCCTGCTGACTGTTGGTGCATCTTTCCTCCTGCTGACTGTTGGTGCATCTTTCCTCCTGCTGACTGTTGGTGCATCTTTCCTCCTGGTGACTGTTGGTGCATCTTTCCTCCTGGTGACTGTTGCTGCATCTTTCCTCCTGGTGACTGTTGCTTCATCTTTCCTCCTGGTGACTGTTGGTGCATCTTTCCTCCTGCTGACTGTTGGTGCATATTTCCTCCTGGAGACTGTTGGTGCATCTTTCCTCCTGCTGACTGTTGGTGCATCTTTCCTCCTGCTGACTGTTGGTGCATCTTTCCTCCTGGTGGCTGTTGGTGCGTCTTTCCTCCTGGTGGCTGTTGGTGCGTCTTTCCTCCTGGTGACTGTTCTGCATCTTTCCTCCTAGTGACTGTTGGTGCATCTTTCCTCCTGGAGACTGTTGGTGCATCTTTCCTCCTGGTGACTGTTGGTGCATCTTTCCTACTGCTGACTGTTGCTTCATCTTTCCTCCTGGCGACTGTTGGTGCATCTTTCCTTCTGCTGACTGTTGGTGCATCTTTCCTCCTGGAGACTGTTGGTGCATCTTTCCTCCTGGTGACTGATGGTGCATCTTTCCTCCTGGTGACTGTTGGTGCATCTTCCCTCCTGGAGACTGTTGGTGCATCTTTCCTCCTGCTGACTGTTGGTGCATCTTTCCTCCTGCTGACTGTTGCTTCATCTTTCCTCCTGGTGACTGTTGGTGCATCTTTTCTCCTGCTGACTGTTGGTGCATCTTTCCTCCTGGAGACTGTTGGTGCATCTTTCCTCCTGGAGACTGTTGGTGCATCTTTCCTCCTGGAGACTGTTGGTGCATCTTTCCTCCTGCTTACTGTTGGTGCATCTTTCCTCCTGCTGACTGTTGCTTCATCTTTCCTCCTGGTGACTGTTGGTGCATCTTTCCTCCTGCTGACTGTTGCTTCATCTTTCCTCCTGGTGACTGTTGGTGCAGCTTTCCTCCTGCTGACTGTTGGTGCATCTTTCCTCCTGGAGACTGTTGGTGCACCTTTCCTCGTGCTGACTGTTGGTGCATCTTTCCTCCTGCTGACTGTTGGTGCATCTTTCCTCCTGGTGACTGTTGGTGCATCTTTCCTCCTGCTGACTGTTGGTGCATCTTTCCTCCTGGAGACTGTTGGTGCATCTTTCCTCCTGGTGACTGTTGGTGCATCTTTCCTCCTGCTGACTTTTGCTTCATCTTTCCTCCTGGTGACTGTTGGTGCATCTTTTCTCCTGCTGACTGTTGGTGCATCTTTCCTCCTGGAGACTGTTGGTGCATCTTTCCTCCTGGGGACTGTTGGTGCATCTTTCCTCCTGCTGACTGTTGCTTCACCTTTCCTCCTGGGGCATCTTTCCTCCTGCTGACTGTTGGTGCATCTTTCCTCCTGCTGACTGTTGGTGCATCTTTCCTCCTGGTGACTGTTGGTGCATCTTTCCTCCTGGTGACTGTTGCTGCATCTTTCCTCCTGGTGACTGTTGCTTCATCTTTCCTCCTGGTGACTGTTGGTGCATCTTTCCTCCTGCTGACTGTTGGTGCATATTTCCTCCTGGAGACTGTTGGTGCATCTTTCCTCCTGGTGACTGTTGGTGCATCTTTCATCCTGGTGACTGTTGCTGCATCTCTCCTCCTGGTGACTGTTGGTGCATCTTTCCTCCTGCTGACTGTTCGTGCATCTTTCCTCCTGGAGACTGTTGTTGCATCTTTCCTCCTGGTGACTGTTGGTGCATCTTTCCTCCTGCTGACTGTTGGTGCATCTTTTCTCCTGCTGACTGTTGGTGCATCTTTCCTCCTGGTGACTGTTGGTGCATCTTTCCTCCTGGTGACTGTTGGTGCATCTTTCATCCTGCTGACTGTTGGTGCATCTTTCCTCCTGCTGACTGTTAGTGCATCTTTCCTCCTGCTGACTTTTGGTGCATCTTTCCTCCTGCTGACTGTTGGTGCATCTTTCCTCCTGCTGACTGTTGGTGCATCTTTCCTCCTGGTGACTGTTGGTGCATCTTTCCTCCTGGTGACTGTTGCTGCAATTTTCCTCCTGGTGACTGTTGGTGCATCTTTCATCCTGGAGACTGTTGGTGCATCTTTCCTCCTGGTGACTGTTGGTGCATCTTTCCTCCTGCTGACTGTTGCTTCATCTTTCCTCCTGGTGACTGTTGGTGCATCTTTCCTCCTGCTGACTGTTGGTGCATCTTTCCTCCTGGAGACTGTTGGTGCATCTTTCTTCCTGGTGACTGTTGGTGCATCTTTCCTCCTGGTGACTGTTGGTGCATCTTTCCTCCTGGTGACTGATGGTGCATCATTCCTCCTGCTGACTGTTGGTGCATCTTTCCTCCTGCTGACTGTTGGTGCATCTTTCATCCTGGTGACTGTTGGTGCATCTTTCATCCTGGTGACTGTTGCTGCATCTCTCCTCCTGGTGACTGTTGGTGCATCTTTCCTCCTGCTGACTGTTGGTGCATCTTTCCTCCTGGAGACTGTTGGTGCATCTTTGCTCCTGGTGACTGTTGGTGCATATTTCCTCCTGCTGACTGTTGGTGCATCTTTCCTCCTGGTGACTGTTGGTGCATCTTTCATCCTGCTGACTGTTGGTGCATCTTTCCTCCTGGTGACTGTTGGTGCATCTTTCCTCCTGGAGACTGTTGGTGCATCTTTCCTCCTGCTGACTGTTGGTGCATCTTTCCTACTGCTGACTGTTGGTGCATCTTTCCTCCTGGTGGCTGTTGGTGCGTCTTTCCTCCTGGTGACTGTTCTGCATCTTTCCTCCTAGTGACTGTTGGTGCATCTTTCCTCCTGGAGACTGTTGGTGCATCTTTCCTCCTGGTGACTGTTGGTGCATCTTTCCTACTGCTGACTGTTGCTTCATCTTTCCTCCTGGCGACTGTTGGTGCATCTTTCCTTCTGCTGACTGTTGGTGCATCTTTCCTCCTGGAGACTGTTGGTGCATCTTTCCTCCTGGTGACTGATGGTGCATCTTTCCTCCTGGTGACTGTTGGTGCATCTTCCCTCCTGGAGACTGTTGGTGCATCTTTCCTCCTGCTGACTGTTGGTGCATCTTTCCTCCTGCTGACTGTTGCTTCATCTTTCCTCCTGGTGACTGTTGGTGCATCTTTTCTCCTGCTGACTGTTGGTGCATCTTTCCTCCTGGAGACTGTTGGTGCATCTTTCCTCCTGGAGACTGTTGGTGCATCTTTCCTCCTGGAGACTGTTGGTGCATCTTTCCTCCTGGAGACTGTTGGTGCATCTTTCCTCCTGCTTACTGTTGGTGCATCTTTCCTCCTGCTGACTGTTGCTTCATCTTTCCTCCTGCTTACTGTTGGTGCATCTTTCCTCCTGCTGACTGTTGCTTCATCTTTCCTCCTGGTGACTGTTGGTGCATCTTTCCTCCTGCTGACTGTTGGTGCATCTTTCCTCCTGGAGACTGTTGGTGCACCTTTCCTCGTGCTGACTGTTGGTGCATCTTTCCTCCTGCTGACTGTTGGTGCATCTTTCCTCCTGGTGACTGTTGGTGCATCTTTCCTCCTGCTGACTGTTGGTGCATCTTTCCTCCTGGAGACTGTTGGTGCATCTTTCCTCCTGGTGACTGTTGGTGCATCTTTCCTCCTGCTGACTTTTGCTTCATCTTTCCTCCTGGTGACTGTTGGTGCATCTTTTCTCCTGCTGACTGTTGGTGCATCTTTCCTCCTGGAGACTGTTGGTGCATCTTTCCTCCTGGGGACTGTTGGTGCATCTTTCCTCCTGCTGACTGTTGCTTCACCTTTCCTCCTGGGGCAGCTTTCCTCCTGCTGACTGTTGGTGCATCTTTCCTCCTGGAGACTGTTGGTGCATCTTTCAACGTGCTGACTGTTGGTGCATATTTCCTCCTGGTGACTGTTGGTGCATCTATCCTCCTGCTGACTGTTGGTGCATCTTTCCTCCTGGAGACTGTTGGTGCATCTTTCCTCCTGCTGACTGTTGGTGCATCTTTCCTCCTGCTGACTGTTGGTGCATCTTACCTCCTGGAGACTGTTGGTGCATCTTTCCTCCTGGTGACTGTTGGTGCATCTTTCGTCCTGCTGACTGTTGCTTCATCTTTCCTCCTGGTGACTGTTGGTGCATCTTTCCTCCTACTGACTGTTGGTGCATCTTTCCTCCTGCTGACTGTTGGAGCATTTTTCATCCTGGTGACTGTTGCTGCATCTTTCCTCCTGCTGACTGTTGCTTCATCTTTCCTTTCCTCCTGGTGACTGTTGGTGCATCTTTCCTCCTGGTGACTGTTGGTGCATATTTCATCCTGGTGACTGTTGCTGCATCTTTCCTCCTGCTGACTGTTGCTTCATCTTTCCTTTCCTCCTGGTGACTGTTGGTGCATCTTTCCTCCTGGTGACTGTTGGTGCATCTTTCCTCCTGGTGACTGTTGCTTCATCTTTCCTCCTGGTGACTGTTGGTGCATCTTTCCTCCTGCTGACTGTTCGTGCATCTTTCCTCCTGGAGACTGTTGGTGCATCTTTCCTCCTGGTGACTGTTGGTGCATCTTTCCTCCTGCTGACTGTTGGTGCATCTTTTCTCCTGCTGACTGTTGGTGCATCTTTCCTCCTGGTGACTGTTGGTGCATCTTTCCTCCTGGTGACTGATGGTGCACCTTTCCTCCTGCTGACTGTTCGTGCATCTTTCCTCCTGGAGACTGTTGGTGCATCTTTCCTCCTGGAGACTGTTGGTGCATCTTGCCTCCTGGTGACTGTTAGTGCATCTTTCCTCCTGCTGACTGTTAGTGCATCTTTCCTCCTGCTGACTGTTGGTGCATCTTTCCTCCTGCTGACTGTTGGTGCATATTTCCTCCTGCTGATTGTTGGTGAATCTTTCATCCTGGTGACTGTTGGTGCATATTTCATCCTGGTGACTGTTGCTGCATCTCTCCTCCTGCTGACTGTTAGTGCATCTTTCCTCCTGCTGACTGTTGGTGCATCTTTCCTCCTGCTGACTGTTGGTGCATCTTTCCTCCTGCTGACTGTTGGTGCATCTTTCCTCCTGGTGACTGTTGGTGCATCTTTCCTCCTGGTGACTGTTGCTGCATCTTTCCTCCTGGTGACTGTTGCTTCATCTTTCCTCCTGGTGACTGTTGGTGCATCTTTCCTCCTGCTGACTGTTGGTGCATATTTCCTCCTGGAGACTGTTGGTGCATCTTTCCTCCTGCTGACTGTTGGTGCATCTTTCCTCCTGCTGACTGTTGGTGCATCTTTCCTCCTGGTGGCTGTTGGTGCGTCTTTCCTCCTGGTGACTGTTCTGCATCTTTCCTCCTAGTGACTGTTGGTGCATCTTTCCTCCTGGAGACTGTTGGTGCATCTTTCCTCCTGGTGACTGTTGGTGCATCTTTCCTACTGCTGACTGTTGCTTCATCTTTCCTCCTGGCGACTGTTGGTGCATCTTTCCTTCTGCTGACTGTTGGTGCATCTTTCCTCCTGGAGACTGTTGGTGCATCTTTCCTCCTGGTGACTGATGGTGCATCTTTCCTCCTGGTGACTGTTGGTGCATCTTCCCTCCTGGAGACTGTTGGTGCATCTTTCCTCCTGCTGACTGTTGGTGCATCTTTCCTCCTGCTGACTGTTGCTTCATCTTTCCTCCTGGTGACTGTTGGTGCATCTTTTCTCCTGCTGACTGTTGGTGCATCTTTCCTCCTGGAGACTGTTGGTGCATCTTTCCTCCTGGAGACTGTTGGTGCATCTTTCCTCCTGGAGACTGTTGGTGCATCTTTCCTCCTGCTTACTGTTGGTGCATCTTTCCTCCTGCTGACTGTTGCTTCATCTTTCCTCCTGGTGACTGTTGGTGCATCTTTCCTCCTGCTGACTGTTGCTTCATCTTTCCTCCTGGTGACTGTTGGTGCAGCTTTCCTCCTGCTGACTGTTGGTGCATCTTTCCTCCTGGAGACTGTTGGTGCACCTTTCCTCGTGCTGACTGTTGGTGCATCTTTCCTCCTGCTGACTGTTGGTGCATCTTTCCTCCTGGTGACTGTTGGTGCATCTTTCCTCCTGCTGACTGTTGGTGCATCTTTCCTCCTGGAGACTGTTGGTGCATCTTTCCTCCTGGTGACTGTTGGTGCATCTTTCCTCCTGCTGACTTTTGCTTCATCTTTCCTCCTGGTGACTGTTGGTGCATCTTTTCTCCTGCTGACTGTTGGTGCATCTTTCCTCCTGGAGACTGTTGGTGCATCTTTCCTCCTGGGGACTGTTGGTGCATCTTTCCTCCTGCTGACTGTTGCTTCACCTTTCCTCCTGGGGCATCTTTCCTCCTGCTGACTGTTGGTGCATCTTTCCTCCTGCTGACTGTTGGTGCATCTTTCCTCCTGGTGACTGTTGGTGCATCTTTCCTCCTGGTGACTGTTGCTGCATCTTTCCTCCTGGTGACTGTTGCTTCATCTTTCCTCCTGGTGACTGTTGGTGCATCTTTCCTCCTGCTGACTGTTGGTGCATATTTCCTCCTGGAGACTGTTGGTGCATCTTTCCTCCTGGTGACTGTTGGTGCATCTTTCATCCTGGTGACTGTTGCTGCATCTCTCCTCCTGGTGACTGTTGGTGCATCTTTCCTCCTGCTGACTGTTCGTGCATCTTTCCTCCTGGAGACTGTTGTTGCATCTTTCCTCCTGGTGACTGTTGGTGCATCTTTCCTCCTGCTGACTGTTGGTGCATCTTTTCTCCTGCTGACTGTTGGTGCATCTTTCCTCCTGGTGACTGTTGGTGCATCTTTCCTCCTGGTGACTGTTGGTGCATCTTTCCTCCTGGAGACTGTTGGTACATCTTTCCTCCTGCTGACTGTTGCTGCATCTTTCCTCCTGGTGACTGTTGGTGCATCTTTCCTCCTGGTGACTGTTGCTTCATCTTTCCTCCTGGTGACTGTTGGTGCATCTTTCCTCCTGCTGACTGTTCGTGCATCTTTCCTCCTGGAGACTGTTGGTGCATCTTTCCTCCTGGTGACTGTTGGTGCATCTTTCCTCCTGCTGACTGTTGGTGCATCTTTTCTCCTGCTGACTGTTGGTGCATCTTTCCTCCTGGTGACTGTTGGTGCATCTTTCCTCCTGGTGACTGATGGTGCATCTTTCCTCCTGCTGACTGTTCGTGCATCTTTCCTCCTGGAGACTGTTGGTGCATCTTTCCTCCTGGAGACTGTTGGTGCATCTTGCCTCCTGGTGACTGTTAGTGCATCTTTCCTCCTGCTGACTGTTAGTGCATCTTTCCTCCTGCTGACTGTTGGTGCATCTTTCCTCCTGCTGACTGTTGGTGCATCTTTCCTCCTGCTGACTGTTGGTGCATCTTTCCTCCTGGTGACTGTTGGTACATCTTTCCTCCTGCTGACTGTTGGTGTATCTTTCCTCCTGGAGACTGTTGGTGCATCTTTCCTCCTGGTGACTGTTGGTTCATCTTTCCTCCTGGTGACTGTTGCTGCATCTTTCCTCCTGCTGACTGTTGCTTCATCTTTCCTTTCCTCCTGGTGACTGTTGGTGCATCTTTCCTCCTGGTCACTGTTGGTGCATCTTTCCTCCTGGTGAATGATGGTGCATCATTCCTCCTGCTGACTGTTGGTGCATCTTTCCTCCTGCTGACTGTTGGTGCATCTTTCCTCCTGGTGACTGTTGGTGCATCTTTCATCCTGGTGACTGTTGGTGCATCTTTCCTCCTGGTGACTGATGGTGCATCTTTCCTCCTGCTGACTGTTCGTGCATCTTTCCTCCTGGAGACTGTTGGTGGATCTTTCCTCCTGGAGACTGTTGGTGCATCTTGCCTCCTGGTGACTGTTAGTGCATCTTTCCTCCTGCTGACTATTGGTTCATCTTTCCTCCTGGTGACTGTTGCTGCATCTTTCCTCGTGCTGACTGTTGCTTCATCTTTCCTTTCCTCCTGGTGACTGTTGGTGCATCTTTCCTCCTGGTCACTGTTGGTGCATCTTTCCTCCTGGTGAATGATGGTGCATCATTCCTCCTGCTGACTGTTGGTGCATCTTTCCTCCTGCTGACTGTTGGTGCATCTTTCCTCCTGGTGACTGTTGGTGCATCTTTCATCCTGGTGACTGTTGCTGCATCTTTCCTCCTGCTGACTGTTGGTGTATCTTTCCTCCCGCTGACTGTTGGTGCATATTTCCTCCTGCTGACTGTTGGTGCATCTTTCATCCTGGTGACTGTTGGGGCATCTTTCATCCTGGTGACTGTTGCTGCATCTCTCCTCCTGGTGACTGTTGGTGCATCTTTCCTCCTGCTGACTGTTGGTGCATCTTTCCTCCTGGAGACTGTTGGTGCATCTTGCCTCCTGGTGACTGTTAGTGCATCTTTCCTCCTGGTCACTGTTGGTGCATCTTTCCTCCTGGTGAATGATGGTGCATCATTCCTCCTGCTGACTGTTGGTGCATCTTTCCTCCTGCTGACTGTTGGTGCACTTTCCTCCTGGTGACTGCTGGTGCATCTTTCATCCTGGTGACTGTTGGTGCATCTTTCCTCATGGTGACTGATGGTGCATCTTTCCTCCTGGTGACTGTTGCTGCATCTCTCCTCCTGGTGACTGTTGGTGCATCTTTCCTCCTGCTGACTGTTGGTGCATCTTTCCTCCTGGAGACTGTTGGTGCATCTTGCCTCCTGGTGACTGTTAGTGCATCTTTCCTCCTGCTGACTGTTAGTGCGTCTTTCCTCCTGCTAACTGTTGCTTCATCTTTCCTCCTGGTGCCTGTTGGTGCATCTATTCTCCTGCTGACTGTTAGTGCATCTTTCCTCCTGGAGACTGTTGGTGCATCTTTCCTCCTGGGGACTGTTGGTCCATCTTTCCTCCTGCTGACTGTTGCTTCATCTTTCCTCCTGGTGCAGCTTTCCTCCTGCTGACTGTTGGTGCATCTTCCCTCCTAGAGACTGTTGGTGCATCTTTCCTCGTGCTGACTGTTGGTGCATCTTTCCTCCTGCTGACTGTTGGTGCATCTTTCCTCCTGCTGACTGTTGGTGCATCTTTCCTCATGGTGACTGATGGTGCATCTTTCCTCCTGGTGACTGTTGCTGCATCTCTCCTCCTGGTGACTGTTGGTGCATCTTTCCTCCTGCTGACTGTTGGTGCATCTTTCCTCCTGGAGACTGTTGGTGCATCTTGCCTCCTGGTGACTGTTAGTGCATCTTTCCTCCTGCTGACTGTTAGAGCGTCTTTCCTCCTGCTGACTGTTGGTGCATCTTTCCTCCTGCTGACTGTTGGTGCATCTTTCCTCCTGCTGACTGTTGGTGCATCTTTCCTCCTGCTGACTGTTGCTTCATCTATCCTCCTGGTGACTGTTGGTACATCTTTCCTCCTGCTGACTGTTGGTGCATCTTTCCTCCTGGAGACTGTTGGTGCATCTTTCCTCCTGGTGACTGTTGGTGCATCTTTCCTCTTGCTAACTGTTGCTTCATCTTTCCTCCTGGTGCCTGTTGGTGCATCTATTCTCCTGCTGACTGTTAGTGCATCTTTCCTCCTGGAGACTGTTGGTGCATCTTTCCTCCTGGGGACTGTTGGTCCATCTTTCCTCCTGCTGACTGTTGCTTCATCTTTCCTCCTGGTGCAGCTTTCCTCCTGCTGACTGTTGGTGCATCTTTCCTCCTGGAGACTGTTGGTGCATCTTTCCTCGTGCTGACTGTTGGTGCATCTTTCCTCATGCTGACTGTTGGTGCATCTTTCCTCCTGCTGACTGTTGGTGCATCTTTCCTCCTGCTGACTGTTGGTGCATCTTTCCTCCTGCTGACTGTTGGTGCATCTTTCCTCCTGGAGACTATTGGTGCATCTTTCCTCCTGGTGACTGTTGGTGCATCTTTCCTCCTGCTGACTTTTGCTTCATCTTTCCTCATGGTGACTGTTGGTGCATCTTTCCTCCTGCTGACTGTTGGTGCAACTTTCCTCCTGGAGACTGTTGGTGCATCTTTCCTCCTGGGGACTGTTGGTGCATCTTTCCTCCTGCTGACTGTTGCTTCACCTTTCCTCCTGGTGCAGCTTTCCTCCTGCTGACTGTTGGTGCATCTTTCCTCCTGGAGACTGTTGGTGCATCTTTCCTCGTGCTGACTGTTGGTGCATCTTTCCTCCTGGTGACTGTTGGTGCATCTTTCCTCCTGGTGACTGTTGGTGCATCTTTCCTCCTGCTGACTGTTGGTGCATCTTTCCTCCTGGAGACTGTTGGTGCATCTTGCCTCCTGGTGACTGTTAGTGCATCTTTCCTCCTGCTGACTGTTAGTGCGTCTTTCCTCCTGCTAACTGTTGCTTCATCTTTCCTCCTGGTGCCTGTTGGTGCATCTATTCTCCTGCTGACTGTTAGTGCATCTTTCCTCCTGGAGACTGTTGGTGCATCTTTCCTCCTGGGGACTGTTGGTCCATCTTTCCTCCTGCTGACTGTTGCTTCATCTTTCCTCCTGGTGCAGCTTTCCTCCTGCTGACTGTTGGTGCATCTTCCCTCCTAGAGACTGTTGGTGCATCTTTCCTCGTGCTGACTGTTGGTGCATCTTTCCTCCTGCTGACTGTTGGTGCATCTTTCCTCCTGCTGACTGTTGGTGCATCTTTCCT
>JAVVLW010004604.1:0-18000 GCA_034401795.1 Chaetoderma sp. LZ-2023a
GACTGTTGGTGCATCTTTCCTCCTGCTGACTGTTCGTGCATCTTTCCTCCTGGAGACTGTTGGTGCATCTTTCCTCCTGGTGACTGTTGGTGCATCTTTCCTCCTGCTGACTGTTGGTGCATCTTTTCTCCTGCTGACTGTTGGTGCATCTTTCCTCCTGGTGCATCTTTCCTCCTGGTGACTGTTGGTGCATCTTTCCTCCTGCTGACTGTTGGTGCATCTTTCCTCCTGGAGACTCTTCGTGCATCTTTCCTCCTGGCGACTGTTGGTGCATCTTTCCTCCTGCTGTCTGTTGCTTCATCTTTCCTCCTGGTGACTGTTGGTGCATCTTTCCTCCTGGTGACTGTCGGTGCATCTTTCCTCCTGGAGACTGTTGGTGCATCTTTCCTCCTGGTGACTGTTGGTGCATCTTTCATCCTGGAGACTGTTGGTGCATTTTTCCTCCTGGAGACTGTTGGTGCATCTTTCCTCCTGATGACTGTTGGTGCATCTTTCCTCCTGGTAACTGTTGGTGCATCTTTCCTCCTACTGACTGTTGGTGCATCTTTCCTCCTGGTGACTGTTGGTGCATCTTTCATCCTGGTGACTGTTACTGCATCTTTCCTCCTGCTGACTGTTGCTTCATCTTTCCTCCTGGTGACTGTTGGTGCATCTTTTCTCCTGGAGACTGTTGGTGCATCTTTCCTCCTGGGTACTGTTGGTGCATCTTTCCTCCTGCTGACTGTTGCTTCATCTTTCCTCCTGGTGCAGCTTTCCTCCTGCTGACTGTTGGTGCATCTTTCCTCCTGGAGACTGTTGGTGCATCTTTCGCCGTGCTGACTGTTGGTGCATCTTTCCTCCTGGTGACTGTTGGTGCATCTTTCCTCCTGGTGACTGTTGGTGCATCTTTCCTCCTGCTGACTGTTGGTACATCTTACCTCCTGGAGACTGTTGGTGCATCTTTCCTCCTGGTGACTGTTGGTGCATCTTTCCTCCTGCTGACTGTTGCTTCATCTTTCCTCCTGGTGACTGTTGGTGCATCTTTCCTCCTACTGACTGTTGGTGCATCTTTCCTCCTGGTGACTGTTGGAGCATTTTTCATCCTGGTGACTGTTGCTGCATCTTTCCTCCTGGTGACTGTTGGTGCATCTTTCCTTTCCTCCTGGTGACTGTTGGTGCATCTTTCATCCTGCTGACTGTTGGTGCATCTTTCATCCTGGTGACTGTTGGTGCATCTTTCATCCTGGTGACTGTTGCTGCATCTTTCCTCCTGCTGACTTTTGGTGCATCTTTCCTCCTGCTGACTGTTGGTGCATATTTCCTCCTGCTGACTGTTGGTGCACCTTTCATCCTGGTGACTGTTGGTGCATCTTTCATCTTGGTGACTGTTGCTGCATCTCTCCTCCTGGTGACTGTTGGCGCATCTTTCCTCCTGCTGACTGTTGGTGCATCTTTCCTCCTGCTGACTGTTGGTGCATATTTCCTCCTGCTGACTGTTGGTGCATCTTTCATCCTGGTGACTGTTGGTGCATCTTTCATCCTGGTGACTGTTGCTGCATCTTTCCTCCTGGAGACAGTTGGTCCATCTTTCCTCCTGGTGACTGTTAGTGCATCTTTCCTCCTGCTGACTGTTAGTGCATCTTTCCTCCTGCTGACTGTTGGTGCATCTTTCCTCCTGCTGACTGTTGGTGCATCTTTCCTCCTGCTGACTGTTGGTGCATCTTTCCTCCTGGTGACTGTTGGTGCATCTTTCCTCCTGGTGACTGTTGCTGCATCTTTCCTCCTGGTGACTGTTGCTTCATCTTTCCTCCTGGTGACTGTTGGTGCATCTTTCCTCCTGCTGACTGTTGGTGCATATTTCCTCCTGGAGACTGTTGGTGCATCTTTCCTCCTGGTGACTGTTGGTGCATCTTTCATCCTGGTGACTGTTGCTGCATCTCTCCTCCTGGTGACTGTTGGTGCATCTTTCCTCCTGCTGACTGTTCGTGCATCTTTCCTCCTGGAGACTGTTGGTGCATCTTTCCTCCTGGTGACTGTTGGTACATCTTTGCTCCTGGTGACTGTTGGTGCATCTTTCCTCCTGGTGACTGTTGGGGCATCTTTCGTCCTGGAGACTGTTGGTACATCTTTCCTCCTGCTGACTGTTGCTGCATCTTTCCTCCTGGTGACTGTTGGTGCATCTTTCCTCCTGGTGACTGTTGCTTCATCTTTCCTCCTGGTGACTGTTGGTGCATCTTTCCTCCTGCTGACTGTTCGTGCATCTTTCCTCCTGGAGACTGTTGGTGCATCTTTCCTCCTGGTGACTGTTGGTGCATCTTTCCTCCTGCTGACTGTTGGTGCATCTTTTCTCCTGCTGACTGTTGGTGCATCTTTCCTCCTGGTGACTGTTGGTGCATCTTTCCTCCTGGTGACTGATGGTGCATCATTCCTCCTGCTGACTGTTGGTGCATCTTTCCTCCTGCTGACTGTTGGTGCATCTTTTCTCCTGGTGACTGTTGGTGCATCTTTCATCCTGGTGACTGTTGCTGCATCTTTTCTCCTGCTGACTGTTGGTGCATCTTTCCTCCTGCTGACTGTTGGTGCATATTTCCTCCTGCTGACTGTTGGTGCATCTTTCATCCTGGTGACTGTTGGTGCATCTTTCATCCTGGTGACTGTTGCTGCATCTCTCCTCCTGGTGATTGTTGGTGCATCTTTCCTCCTGCTGACTGTTGGTGCATCTTTCCTCCTGGAGACTGTTGGTGCATCTTGCCTCCTGGTGACTGTTAGTGCATCTTTACTCCTGCTGACTGTTAGTGCATCTTTCCTCCTGCTGACTGTTGGTGCATCTTTCCTCCTGCTGACAGTTGGTGCATCTTTCCTCCTGCTGACTGTTGGTGCATCTTTCCTCCTGGTGACTGTTGGTACATCTTTCCTCCTGCTGACTGTTGGTGTATCTTTCCTCCTGGAGACTGTTGGTGCATCTTTCCTCCTGGTGACTGTTGGTGCATCTTTCCTCCTGGTGACTGTTGCTGCATCTTTCCTCCTGCTGACTGTTGCTTCATCTTTCCTTTCCTCCTGGTGACTGTTGGTGCATCTTTCCTCCTGGTCACTGTTGGTGCATCTTTCCTCCTGGTGAATGATGGTGCATCATTCCTCCTGCTGACTGTTGGTGCATCTTTCCTCCTGCTGACTGTTGGTGCATCTTTCCTCCTGGTGACTGTTGGTGCATCTTTCATCCTGGTGACTGTTGCTGCATCTTTCCTCCTGCTGACTGTTGGTGCATATTTCCTCCTGCTGACTGTTGGTGCATATTGCCTCCTGCTGACTGTTGGTGCATCTTTCATCCTGGTGACTGTTGGTGCATCTTTCATCCTGGTGACTGTTGCTGCATCTCTCCTCCTGGTGACTGTTGGTGCATCTTTCCTCCTGCTGACTGTTGGTGCATCTTTCCTCCTGGAGACTGTTGGTGCATGTTGCCTCCTGGTGACTGTTAGTGCATCTTTCCTCCTGCTGACTGTTAGTGCGTCTTTCCTCCTGCTGACTGTTGGTGCATCTTTCCTCCTGCTGACTGTTGGCGCATCTTTCCTCCTGCTGACTGTTGGTGCATCTTTCCTCCTGCTGACTGTTGCTTCATCTTTCCTCCTGGTGACTGTTGGTACATCTTTCCTCCTGCTGACTGTTGGTGCATCTTTCCTCCTGGAGACTGTTGGTGCATCTTTCCTCCTCGTGACTGTTGGTGCATCTTTCCTCCTGCTAACTGTTGCTTCATCTTTCCTCCTGGTGACTGTTGGTGCATCTTTTCTCCTGCTGACTGTTAGTGCATCTTTCCTCCTGGAGACTGTTGGTGCATCTTTCCTCCTGGGGACTGTTGGTGCATCTCTCCTCCTGCTGACTGTTGCTTCATCTTTCCTCCTGGTGCAGCTTTCCTCCTGCTGACTGTTGGTGCATCTTTCCTCCTGGAGACTGTTGGTGCATCTTTCCTCGTGCTGACTGTTGGTGCATCTTTCCTCCTGGTGACTGTTGGTGCATCTTTCCTCCTGGTGACTGTTGGTGCATCTTTCCTCCTGGAGACTGTTGGTGCATCTTTCCTCCTGGGGACTGTTGGTGCATCTTTCCTCCTGCTGACTGTTGCTTCATCTTTCCTCCTGGTGCGGCTTTCCTCCTGCTGACTGTTGGTGCATCTTTCCTACTGGAGACTGTTGGTGCATCTTTCCTCGTGCTGACTGTTGGTGCATCTTTCCTCCTGGTGACTGTTGGTGCATCTTTCCTCCTGGTGACTGTTGGTGCATCTTTCCTTCTGGAGACTGTTGGTGCATCTTTCCTCCTGGTGACTGTTGGTGCATCTTTCCTCCTGGTGACTGTTGGTGCATCTTTCCTCCTGCTGACTCTTGGTGCATCTTTCCTCCTGCTGACTGTTGGTGCATCTTTCCTCCTGGAGACTGTTGGTGCATCTTTCCTCCTGGGGACTGTTGGTCCATCTTTCCTCCTGCTGACTGTTGCTTCACCTTTCCTCCTGGTGCAGCTTTCCTCCTGCTGACTGTTGGTGCATCTTTCCAGATGGAGACTGTTGGTGCATCTTTCCTCGTGCTGACTGTTGGTGCATCTTTCCTCCTGGTGACTGTTGGTGCATCTTTCCTCCTGGTGACTGTTGGTGCATCTTTCCTCCTGGAGACTGTTGGTGCATCTTTCCTCCTGGTGACTGTTGGTGCATCTTTCCTCCTGCTGACTGTTGGTGCATCTTACCTCCTGGAGACTGTTGGTGCATCTTTCCCCCTGGTGACTGTTGGTGCATCTTTCCTCCTGCTGACTGTTGCTTCATCTTTCCTCCTGGTGACTGTTGGTGCATCTTTCCTCCTACTGACTGTTGGTGCATCTTTCCTCCTGGTGAATGATGGTGCATCATTCCTCCTGCTGACTGTTGGTGCATCTTTCCTCCTGCTGACTGTTGGTGCATCTTTCCTCCTGGTGACTGTTGGTGCATCTTTCATCCTGGTGACTGTTGGAGCATTTTTCATCCTGGTGACTGTTGCTGCATCTTTCCTCCTGGTGACTGTTGGTGCATCTTTCCTTTCCTCCTGGTGACTGTTGGTGCATCTTTCATCCTGGTGACTGTTGGTGCATTTTTCCTCCTGGTGACTGATGGTGCATCATTCCTCCTGCTGACTGTTGGTGCATCTTTCCTCCTGCTGACTGTTGGTGCATCTTTCCTCCTGGAGACTGTTGGTGCATCTTTCCTCCTGGTGACTGTTGGTGCATCTTTCCTCCTGCTGACTGTTGCTTCATCTTTCCTCCTGGTGACTGTTGGTGCATCTTTTCTCCTGCTGACTGTTGGTGCATCTTTCCTCCTGGAGACTGTTGGTGCATCTTTCCTCCTGGGGACTGTTGGTGCATCTTTCCTCCTGCTGACTGTTGCTTCACCTTTCCTCCTGGTGCAGCTTTCCTCCTGCTGACTGTTGGTGCATCTTTCCTCCTGGAGACTGTTGGTGCATCTTTCCTCGTGCTGACTGTTGGTGCATCTTTCCTCCTGGTGACTGTTAGTGCATCTTTCCTCCTGGAGACTGTTGGTGCATCTTTTCTCCTGGTGACTGTTGGTGCATCTTTCCTCCTGCTGACTGTTGGTACATCTTACCTCCTGGAGACTGTTGGTGCATCTTTCCTCCTGGTGACTGTTGATGCATCTTTCCTCCTGCTGACTGTTGCTTCACCTTTCCTCCTGGTGCAGCTTTCCTCCTGCTGACTGTTGGTGCATCTTTCCTCATGGAGACTGTTGGTGCATCTTTCCTCGTGCTGACTGTTGGTGCATCTTTCCTCCTGGTGACTGTTGGTGCATCTTTCCTCCTGGTGACTGTTGGTGCATCTTTCCTCCTGGAGACTGTTGGTGCATCTTTCCTCCTGGTGACTGTTGGTGCATCTTTCCTCCTGCTGACTGTTGGTGCATCTTACCTCCTGGAGACTGTTGGTGCATCTTTCCCCCTGGTGACTGTTGGTGCATCTTTCCTCCTGCTGACTGTTGCTTCATCTTTCCTCCTGGTGACTGTTGGTGCATCTTTCCTCCTACTGACTGTTGGTGCATCTTTCCTCCTGGTGAATGATGGTGCATCATTCCTCCTGCTGACTGTTGGTGCATCTTTCCTCCTGCTGACTGTTGGTGCATCTTTCCTCCTGGTGACTGTTGGTGCATCTTTCATCCTGGTGACTGTTGGAGCATTTTTCATCCTGGTGACTGTTGCTGCATCTTTCCTCCTGGTGACTGTTGGTGCATCTTTCCTTTCCTCCTGGTGACTGTTGGTGCATCTTTCATCCTGGTGACTGTTGGTGCATTTTTCCTCCTGGTGACTGATGGTGCATCATTCCTCCTGCTGACTGTTGGTGCATCTTTCCTCCTGCTGACTGTTGGTGCATCTTTCCTCCTGGAGACTGTTGGTGCATCTTTCCTCCTGGTGACTGTTGGTGCATCTTTCCTCCTGCTGACTGTTGCTTCATCTTTCCTCCTGGTGACTGTTGGTGCATCTTTTCTCCTGCTGACTGTTGGTGCATCTTTCCTCCTGGAGACTGTTGGTGCATCTTTCCTCCTGGGGACTGTTGGTGCATCTTTCCTCCTGCTGACTGTTGCTTCACCTTTCCTCCTGGTGCAGCTTTCCTCCTGCTGACTGTTGGTGCATCTTTTCTCCTGGTGACTGTTGGTGCATCTTTTCTCCTGGTGACTGTTGGTACATCTTACCTCCTGGAGACTGTTGGTGCATCTTTCCTCCTGGTGACTGTTGATGCATCTTTCCTCCTGCTGACTGTTGCTTCATCTTTCCTCCTGGTGACTGTTGGTGCATCTTTCCTCCTACTGACTGTTGGTGCATCTTTCCTCCTGGTGACTGTTGGAGCATTTTTCATCCTGGTGACTGTTGCTGCATCTTTCCTCCTGGTGACTGTTGGTGCATCTTTCCTTTCCTCCTGGTGACTGTTGGTGCATCTTTCATCCTGGTGACTGTTGGTGCATCTTTCCTCCTGGTGACTGATGGTGCATCATTCCTCCTGCTGACTGTTGGTGCATCTTTCCTCCTGCTGACTGTTGGTGCATCTTTCCTCCTGGTGACTGTTGGTGCATCTTTCATCCTGGTGACTGTTGCTGCATCTTTCCTCCTGCTGACTTTTGGTGCATCTTTCCTCCTGCTGACTGTTGGTGCATCTTTCCTCCTGCTGACTGTTGGTGCATCTTTCCTCCTGGAGACTGTTGGTGCATGTTGCCTCCTGGTGACTGTTAGTGCATCTTTCCTCCTGCTGACTGTTAGTGCGTCTTTCCTCCTGCTGACTGTTGGTGCATCTTTCCTCCTGCTGACTGTTGGCGCATCTTTCCTCTTGCTGACTGTTGGTGCATCTTTTCTCCTGCTGACTGTTGCTTCATCTTTCCTCCTGGTGACTGTTGGTACATCTTTCCTCCTGCTGACTGTTGGTGTATCATTCCTCCTGGAGACTGTTGGTGCATCTTTCCTCCTCGTGACTGTTGGTGCATCTTTCCTCCTGCTAACTGTTGCTTCATCTTTCCTCCTGGTGACTGTTGGTGCATCTTTTCTCCTGCTGACTGTTAGTGCATCTTTCCTCCTGGAGACTGTTGGTGCATCTTTCCTCCTGGGGACTGTTGGTGCATCTTTCCTCCTGCTGACTGTTGCTTCATCTTTCCTCCTGGTGCAGCTTTCCTCCTGCTGACTGTTGGTGCATCTTTCCTCCTGGAGACTGTTGGTGCATCTTTCCTCGTGCTGACTGTTGGTGCATCTTTCCTCCTGGTGACTGTTGGTGCATCTTTCCTCCTGGTGACTGTTGGTGCATCTTTCCTCCTGGAGACTGTTGGTGCATCTTTCCTCCTGGGGACTGTTGGTGCATCTTTCCTCCTGCTGACTGTTGCTTCATCTTTCCTCCTGGTGCAGCTTTCCTCCTGCTGACTGTTGGTGCATCTTTCCTCCTGGAGACTGTTGGTGCATCTTTCCTCGTGCTGACTGTTGGTGCATCTTTCCTCCTGGTGACTGTTGGTGCATCTTTCCTCCTGGTGACTGTTGGTGCATCTTTCCTTCTGGAGACTGTTGGTGCATCTTTCCTCCTGGTGACTGTTGGTGCATCTTTCCTCCTGGTGACTGTTGGTGCATCTTTCCTCCTGCTGACTCTTGGTGCATCTTTCCTCCTGCTGACTGTTGGTGCATCTTTCCTCCTGGAGACTGTTGGTGCATATTTCCTCCTGGGGACTGTTGGTGCATCTTTCCTCCTGCTGACTGTTGCTTCACCTTTCCTCCTGGTGCAGCTTTCCTCCTGCTGACTGTTGGTGCATCTTTCCTCATGGAGACTGTTGGTGCATCTTTCCTCATGCTGACTGTTGGTGCATCTTTCCTCCTGGTGACTGTTGGTGCATCTTTCCTCCTGGTGACTGTTGGTGCATCTTTCCTCCTGGAGACTGTTGGTGCATCTTTCCTCCTGGTGACTGTTGGTGCATCTTTCCTCCTGCTGACTGTTGGTGCATCTTACCTCCTGGAGACTGTTGGTGCATCTTTCCTCCTGGTGACTGTTGGTGCATCTTTCCTCCTGCTGACTGTTGGTGCATCTTTCCTCCTGGTGACTGTTGGTGCATCTTTCCTCCTGGTGACTGTTGGTGCATCTTTCCTCCTGGAGACTGTTGGTGCATCTTTCCTCCTGCTGACTGTTGGTGCATCTCTCCTCCTGCTGACTGTTGGTGCATCTTTCCTCCTGGTGACTGTTGGTGCATCTTTCCTCCTGCTGACTGTTGGTGCATCTTTCCTCCTGGAGACTGTTGGTGCATCTTTCCTCCTGGTGACTGTTGGTGCATCATTCCTCCTGGTGACTGTTGGTTCATCTTTCCTCAAGGTGACTGTTGGTGCATCTTTCCTCCTGCTGACTGTTGGTGCATCGTTCATCCTGGAGACTGTTGGTGCATCTTTCCTAAAGGTGACGGTTGGTGCATCTTTCCTCCTGCTGACTGTTGGTGCATCTTTCATCCTGCTGACTGTTTGTGCATCTTTCGTCCTGGTGACTGTTGGTGCATCTTTCATCCTGGATACTGTTGCTTCATATTTCCTCCTGATGACTGTTGCTTCATCTTTCCTCCTGGAGACTGTTGCTTCATCTTTCCTCCTGCTGACTGTTGCTTCATCTTTCCTCCTGGTGACTGTTGGTGCATCTTTCCTCCTGGTGACTGTTGGTGCACCTTTCCTCCTGGTGACTGTTGGTGCATCATTCCTCCTGGTGACTGTTGGTGCATCTTTCCTCCTGCTGACTGTTGGTGCATCATTCCTCCTGGTGACTGTTGGTGCATCTTTCTTCCTGGTGACTGTTGGTGCATCTTTCCTCCTGGTGACTGTTGGTGCATCATTCCTCCTGGTGACTGTTGCTTCATCTTTCCTCCTGGTGACTGTTGGTGCATCTTTCCTCCTCGTGACTGTTGGTGCATTTTTTTCCTCCTGGTGACTGTTGGTGCATCATTCCTCCTGGTGACTGTTGGTGCATCTTTCCTCCTGCTGACTGTTGGTGCATCATTCCTCCTGGTAACTGTTGGTGCATCTTTCTCCTGGTGACTGTTGGTGCATCTTTCCTCCTGGTGACTGTTGGTGCATCATTCCTCCTGGTGACTGTTGGTGCATCTTTCCTCCTGGTGACTGTTGGTGCATCATTCCTCCTGCTGACTGTTGGTGCATCATTCCTCCTGGTGACTGTTGGTGCATCATTCCACCTGGTGACTGTTGGTGCATCTTTCCTCCTGATGACTGTTGGTGCATCTTTCCTCCTGGTGACTGTTGGTGCATCCTTCCTCCTGGTGACTGTTGGTGCATCTTTCCTCCTGGTGACTGTTGGTGCATCTTTCCTCCTGCTGACTGTTGCTTCATCTTTCCTCCTGGTGACTGTTGGTGCATCTTTTCTCCTGCTGACTGTTGGTGCATCTTTCCTCCTGGAGACTGTTGGTGCATCTTTCCTCCTGGGGACTGTTGGTGCATCTTTCCTCCTGCTGACTGTTGCTTCACCTTTCCTCCTGGTGCAGCTTTCCTCCTGCTGACTGTTGGTGCATCTTTCCTCCTGGAGACTGTTGGTGCATCTTTCCTCGTGCTGACTGTTGGTGCATCTTTCCTCCTGGTGACTGTTAGTGCATCTTTCCTCCTGGAGACTGTTGGTGCATCTTTTCTCCTGGTGACTGTTGGTGCATCTTTCCTCCTGCTGACTGTTGGTACATCTTACCTCCTGGAGACTGTTGGTGCATCTTTCCTCCTGGTGACTGTTGATGCATCTTTCCTCCTGCTGACTGTTGCTTCACCTTTCCTCCTGGTGCAGCTTTCCTCCTGCTGACTGTTGGTGCATCTTTCCTCATGGAGACTGTTGGTGCATCTTTCCTCGTGCTGACTGTTGGTGCATCTTTCCTCCTGGTGACTGTTGGTGCATCTTTCCTCCTGGTGACTGTTGGTGCATCTTTCCTCCTGGAGACTGTTGGTGCATCTTTCCTCCTGGTGACTGTTGGTGCATCTTTCCTCCTGCTGACTGTTGGTGCATCTTACCTCCTGGAGACTGTTGGTGCATCTTTCCCCCTGGTGACTGTTGGTGCATCTTTCCTCCTGCTGACTGTTGCTTCATCTTTCCTCCTGGTGACTGTTGGTGCATCTTTCCTCCTACTGACTGTTGGTGCATCTTTCCTCCTGGTGAATGATGGTGCATCATTCCTCCTGCTGACTGTTGGTGCATCTTTCCTCCTGCTGACTGTTGGTGCATCTTTCCTCCTGGTGACTGTTGGTGCATCTTTCATCCTGGTGACTGTTGGAGCATTTTTCATCCTGGTGACTGTTGCTGCATCTTTCCTCCTGGTGACTGTTGGTGCATCTTTCCTTTCCTCCTGGTGACTGTTGGTGCATCTTTCATCCTGGTGACTGTTGGTGCATTTTTCCTCCTGGTGACTGATGGTGCATCATTCCTCCTGCTGACTGTTGGTGCATCTTTCCTCCTGCTGACTGTTGGTGCATCTTTCCTCCTGGAGACTGTTGGTGCATCTTTCCTCCTGGTGACTGTTGGTGCATCTTTCCTCCTGCTGACTGTTGCTTCATCTTTCCTCCTGGTGACTGTTGGTGCATCTTTTCTCCTGCTGACTGTTGGTGCATCTTTCCTCCTGGAGACTGTTGGTGCATCTTTCCTCCTGGGGACTGTTGGTGCATCTTTCCTCCTGCTGACTGTTGCTTCACCTTTCCTCCTGGTGCAGCTTTCCTCCTGCTGACTGTTGGTGCATCTTTCCTCCTGGAGACTGTTGGTGCATCTTTCCTCGTGCTGACTGTTGGTGCATCTTTCCTCCTGGTGACTGTTAGTGCATCTTTCCTCCTGGAGACTGTTGGTGCATCTTTTCTCCTGGTGACTGTTGGTGCATCTTTCCTCCTGCTGACTGTTGGTACATCTTACCTCCTGGAGACTGTTGGTGCATCTTTCCTCCTGGTGACTGTTGATGCATCTTTCCTCCTGCTGACTGTTGCTTCATCTTTCCTCCTGGTGACTGTTGGTGCATCTTTCCTCCTACTGACTGTTGGTGCATCTTTCCTCCTGGTGACTGTTGGAGCATTTTTCATCCTGGTGACTGTTGCTGCATCTTTCCTCCTGGTGACTGTTGGTGCATCTTTCCTTTCCTCCTGGTGACTGTTGGTGCATCTTTCATCCTGGTGACTGTTGGTGCATCTTTCCTCCTGGTGACTGATGGTGCATCATTCCTCCTGCTGACTGTTGGTGCATCTTTCCTCCTGCTGACTGTTGGTGCATCTTTCCTCCTGGTGACTGTTGGTGCATCTTTCATCCTGGTGACTGTTGCTGCATCTTTCCTCCTGCTGACTTTTGGTGCATCTTTCCTCCTGCTGACTGTTGGTGCATCTTTCCTCCTGCTGACTGTTGGTGCATCTTTCCTCCTGGAGACTGTTGGTGCATGTTGCCTCCTGGTGACTGTTAGTGCATCTTTCCTCCTGCTGACTGTTAGTGCGTCTTTCCTCCTGCTGACTGTTGGTGCATCTTTCCTCCTGCTGACTGTTGGCGCATCTTTCCTCTTGCTGACTGTTGGTGCATCTTTTCTCCTGCTGACTGTTGCTTCATCTTTCCTCCTGGTGACTGTTGGTACATCTTTCCTCCTGCTGACTGTTGGTGTATCTTTCCTCCTGGAGACTGTTGGTGCATCTTTCCTCCTCGTGACTGTTGGTGCATCTTTCCTCCTGGGGACTGTTGGTGCATCTTTCCTCCTGCTGACTGTTGCTTCATCTTTCCTCCTGGTGCAGCTTTCCTCCTGCTAACTGTTGCTTCATCTTTCCTCCTGGTGACTGTTGGTGCATCTTTTCTCCTGCTGACTGTTAGTGCATCTTTCCTCCTGGAGACTGTTGGTGCATCTTTCCTCCTGGGGACTGTTGGTGCATCTTTCCTCCTGCTGACTGTTGCTTCATCTTTCCTCCTGGTGCAGCTTTCCTCCTGCTGACTGTTGGTGCATCTTTCCTCCTGGAGACTGTTGGTGCATCTTTCCTCGTGCTGACTGTTGGTGCATCTTTCCTCCTGGTGACTGTTGGTGCATCTTTCCTCCTGGTGACTGTTGGTGCATCTTTCCTCCTGGAGACTGTTGGTGCATCTTTCCTCCTGGGGACTGTTGGTGCATCTTTCCTCCTGCTGACTGTTGCTTCATCTTTCCTCCTGGTGCAGCTTTCCTCCTGCTGACTGTTGGTGCATCTTTCCTCCTGGAGACTGTTGGTGCATCTTTCCTCGTGCTGACTGTTGGTGCATCTTTCCTCCTGGTGACTGTTGGTGCATCTTTCCTCCTGGTGACTGTTGGTGCATCTTTCCTTCTGGAGACTGTTGGTGCATCTTTCCTCCTGGTGACTGTTGGTGCATCTTTCCTCCTGGTGACTGTTGGTGCATCTTTCCTCCTGCTGACTCTTGGTGCATCTTTCCTCCTGCTGACTGTTGGTGCATCTTTCCTCCTGGAGACTGTTGGTGCATATTTCCTCCTGGGGACTGTTGGTGCATCTTTCCTCCTGCTGACTGTTGCTTCACCTTTCCTCCTGGTGCAGCTTTCCTCCTGCTGACTGTTGGTGCATCTTTCCTCATGGAGACTGTTGGTGCATCTTTCCTCATGCTGACTGTTGGTGCATCTTTCCTCCTGGTGACTGTTGGTGCATCTTTCCTCCTGGTGACTGTTGGTGCATCTTTCCTCCTGGAGACTGTTGGTGCATCTTTCCTCCTGGTGACTGTTGGTGCATCTTTCCTCCTGCTGACTGTTGGTGCATCTTACCTCCTGGAGACTGTTGGTGCATCTTTCCTCCTGGTGACTGTTGGTGCATCTTTCCTCCTGCTGACTGTTGGTGCATCTTTCCTCCTGGTGACTGTTGGTGCATCTTTCCTCCTGGTGACTGTTGGTGCATCTTTCCTCCTGGAGACTGTTGGTGCATCTTTCCTCCTGCTGACTGTTGGTGCATCTCTCCTCCTGCTGACTGTTGGTGCATCTTTCCTCCTGGTGACTGTTGGTGCATCTTTCCTCCTGCTGACTGTTGGTGCATCTTTCCTCCTGGAGACTGTTGGTGCATCTTTCCTCCTGGTGACTGTTGGTGCATCATTCCTCCTGGTGACTGTTGGTTCATCTTTCCTCAAGGTGACTGTTGGTGCATCTTTCCTCCTGCTGACTGTTGGTGCATCGTTCATCCTGGAGACTGTTGGTGCATCTTTCCTAAAGGTGACGGTTGGTGCATCTTTCCTCCTGCTGACTGTTGGTGCATCTTTCATCCTGCTGACTGTTTGTGCATCTTTCGTCCTGGTGACTGTTGGTGCATCTTTCATCCTGGATACTGTTGCTTCATATTTCCTCCTGATGACTGTTGCTTCATCTTTCCTCCTGGAGACTGTTGCTTCATCTTTCCTCCTGCTGACTGTTGCTTCATCTTTCCTCCTGGTGACTGTTGGTGCATCTTTCCTCCTGGTGACTGTTGGTGCACCTTTCCTCCTGGTGACTGTTGGTGCATCATTCCTCCTGGTGACTGTTGGTGCATCTTTCCTCCTGCTGACTGTTGGTGCATCATTCCTCCTGGTGACTGTTGGTGCATCTTTCTTCCTGGTGACTGTTGGTGCATCTTTCCTCCTGGTGACTGTTGGTGCATCATTCCTCCTGGTGACTGTTGCTTCATCTTTCCTCCTGGTGACTGTTGGTGCATCTTTCCTCCTCGTGACTGTTGGTGCATTTTTTTCCTCCTGGTGACTGTTGGTGCATCATTCCTCCTGGTGACTGTTGGTGCATCTTTCCTCCTGCTGACTGTTGGTGCATCATTCCTCCTGGTAACTGTTGGTGCATCTTTCTCCTGGTGACTGTTGGTGCATCTTTCCTCCTGGTGACTGTTGGTGCATCATTCCTCCTGGTGACTGTTGGTGCATCTTTCCTCCTGGTGACTGTTGGTGCATCATTCCTCCTGCTGACTGTTGGTGCATCATTCCTCCTGGTGACTGTTGGTGCATCATTCCACCTGGTGACTGTTGGTGCATCTTTCCTCCTGATGACTGTTGGTGCATCTTTCCTCCTGGTGACTGTTGGTGCATCCTTCCTCCTGGTGACTGTTGGTGCATCATTCCTCCTGGTGACTGTTGGTGCATCATTCCTCCTGGTGACTGTTGGTACATCTTTCCTCCTGCTGACTGTTGGTGCATCTTTCATCTTGCTGACTGTTGGTGCATCTTTCCTCCTGCTGACTGTTGCTTCATCTTTCCTCCTGGTGACTGTTGGTGCAGCTTTCATCCTGGTGACTGTTGGTGCATCTTTCCTCTTGCTGACTGTTGGTGCATCTTTCCTCCTGCTGACTGTTGGTGCATCTTTCCTCCTGGTGACTGTTGGTGCATCTTTCCTCCTGGTGACTGTTGGTGCATCTTTCCTCCTGGTGACTGTTGGTGCATCTTTCCTCCTGCTGACTGTTGGTGCATCATTCCTCCTGGTAACTGTTGGTGCATCTTTCTCCTGGTGACTGTTGGTGCATCTTTCCTCCTGGTGACTGTTGGTGCATCATTCCTCCTGGTGACTGTTGGTGCATCTTTCCTCCTGGTGACTGTTGGTGCATCATTCCTCCTGCTGACTGTTGGTGCATCATTCCTCCTGGTGACTGTTGGTGCATCATTCCACCTGGTGACTGTTGGTGCATCTTTCCTCCTGATGACTGTTGGTGCATCTTTCCTCCTGGTGACTGTTGGTGCATCCTTCCTCCTGGTGACTGTTGGTGCATCATTCCTCCTGGTGACTGTTGGTGCATCATTCCTCCTGGTGACTGTTGGTACATCTTTCCTCCTGCTGACTGTTGGTGCATCTTTCATCTTGCTGACTGTTGGTGCATCTTTCCTCCTGCTGACTGTTGCTTCATCTTTCCTCCTGGTGACTGTTGGTGCAGCTTTCATCCTGGTGACTGTTGGTGCATCTTTCCTCTTGCTGACTGTTGGTGCATCTTTCCTCCTGCTGACTGTTGGTGCATCTTTCCTCCTGGTGACTGTTGGTGCATCTTTCCTCCTGGTGACTGTTGGTGCATCTTTCCTCCTGGTGACTGTTGGTGCATCTTTCCTCCTGCTGACTGTTGGTGCATCTTTCCTCATGGAGACTCTTGGTGCGTCTTTCCTCCTGGGGACTGTTGGTGCGTCTTTCCTCTTGCTGACTGTTGCTTCATCTTTCCTCCTGGTGACTGTTGGTGCATCTTTCCTCCTGCTGACTGTTGCTTCATCTTTCCTCCTGGTGACTGTTAATGCATCTTTCCTCCTGGTGACTTTTGGTGCATCTTTCCTCCTGGTGACTGTTGGTGCATCATTCCTCCTGGTGACTGTTGCTTCATCTTTCCTCCTGCTGACTGTTAGTGCATCTTTCCTCCTGGTGACCATTGGTGCATCTTTCCTCCTGGTGACTGTTGGTGCATCTTTCATCATGGAGACTGTTGGTGCATCTTTCCTCCTGCTGACTGTTGGTGCATCTTTCCTCCTGGTGACTGTTGGTGCATCTTTCCTCCTACTGACTGTTGGTGCATCTTTCCTCCTGGTGACTGTTCGTGCATCTTTCATCCTGGTGACTGTTGCTGCATCTTTCCTCCTGCTGACTGTTGTTTCATCTTTCCTCCTGGTGACTGTTGGTGCATCTTTCCTCCTGGTGACTGTTGGTGCATCTTTCCTCCTGCTGACTGTTGGTGCATCTTTCCTCCTGCTGACTGTTGGTGCATCTTTCCTCCTGGTGACTGTTGGTGCATCTTTCTTCCTACTGACTGTTGGTGCATCTTTCCTCCTGGTGACTGTTGGTGCATCTTTCATCCTGGTGACTGTTGCTACATCTTTCCTTCTGCTGACTGTTGCTTCATCTTTGCTCCTGCTGACTGTTGGTGCATCTTTCATCCTGGTGACTGTTGCTGCATCTCTCCTCCTGGTGACTGTTGGTGCATCTTTCCTCCTGCTGACTGTTGGTGCAGCTTTCCTCCTGGAGACTGTTGGTGCAGCTTTCCTCCTGGTGACTCTTAGTGCATCTTTCCTCCTGCTGACTGTTAGTGCCTCTTTCCTCCTGCTGACTGTTGGTGCATCTTTCCTCCTGGTGACTGTTGGTGCATCTTTCATCCTGCTGACTGTTGGTGCATCTTTCCTCCTGGTGACTGTTGGTGTATCTTTCATCCTGCTGACTGTTGGTGCATCTTTCCTCCTGGTGACTGTTGGTGCATCTTTCCTCCTGGAGACTGTTGGTGCATCTTTCCTCCTACGGACTGTTGGTGCATCTCTCCTCCTGGTGACTGTTGGTGCATCTTTCCTCCTGCTGACTGTTGGTGCATCTTTCCTCCTGGTGACTGTTGGTGCATCTTTCCTCCTGGAGACTGTTGGTGCATCTTTCCTCCTGGTGACTGTTGGTGCATCATTCCTCCTGGTGACTGTTGGCTCATCTTTCCTCAAGGTGACTTTTGGTGCATCTTTCCTCCTGCTGACTGTTGGTGCATCGTTCATCCTGGAGACTGTTGGTGCATCTTTCCTAAAGGTGACGGTTGGTGCATCTTTCCTCCTGCTGACTGTTGGTGCATCTTTCATCCTGCTGACTGTTGGTGCATCTTTCCTCCTGGTGACTGTTGGTGCATCTTTCCTCCTGGTGACTGTTGGTGCATCATTCCTCCTGGTGACTGTTGGTGCATCTTTCATCCTGGAGACTGTTGGTGCATCAGTCCTCCTGCTGACTGTTGGTGCATCTTTCCTCCTGCCGACTGTTGGTGAATTGATTTCATCCGCACAGTGAAATATCTACATGCACTAAGATGACATTATAGTATATCAGCCAAGAACCCGCATCCACCCTGAGCACGCAGCAGTGCAAATGCACCTTTACCAGCCATTTTTGCCCTGAGTTGTACATGTAAAAATGCCTTATTTCAATCCCTGCTATCTCTAAAAAAAGAAGACGCAAAAGGGTGTGTGAAAGAAATAGAAAAGCTGCCTACCAACAGTCACCAGGAGGAATGATGCACCAACAGCCACCAGGAGGAATGATGCACCAACAGTCACCAGGCGGAAAGATGCACCAACAGTCACCAGGAGGAAAAAGCACTACAGAACCAAGAATAGAAATTGTGTATTTAACACATGAATTGAAGACAACTGAAATGGAAGATAAAGGGCGAGAGAGCGAGTTGAAGCAAGATCGACTCTCTGTTCGTTTAACTAAATTGACTATTAAGACAAATACCCAAGAGAAGCTAGTACCTGCTTTACAACAGGACACATGAGAATCCCCTGTTTGTTAATACAAGGCATGCACTGCACAAAGTCAAAAGGAACAGGCAAAGAAAAGTTCCATCTGGCAAATGGCAAGAGTGTAACCTTTTTACTGTGTTAATAAATGAATTTCCTGTAAAACAAAGCATACATTGTAGAGTCCTCTTCTTAAGGAAGATTGTGCTATAGCTCCGACTGCTTATGCTGTTAAGGATGCGCTAGACAGGACAGATTGCAGACTGTATGCATAGGCTCCAATTCTGGAAGCATTAGTATCTACATGTACATGTATCTCTCTCA
>JAVVLW010004607.1:0-12915 GCA_034401795.1 Chaetoderma sp. LZ-2023a
GAAAGGGAAATTTACATTTCCTTCATTCTCCTTCGATCAATACTCACCATTCTGTTACTTCTGATATACACCAGATTTGGTCAGTAACCTGGTGGGGAAGGGGCAAGCCATGAATGCTACTTTTGCCCCTTGGAGAAAGAGTTAGACTTAAAACTTGACTAACGGAGACCTAAAAAGGACCGTCAAGTTAACGGAACCGAATCACATTCGCATCACTGGCCCCCCCCCCTTTTTCTCCTAAGAAAAGGGAGAGAACTCACGAACATGTATCTCGCCTGAAACACAAATATGCCAAGAGGGTTAACTGCTCTTTGCATATATTAGCCCGATGAGCATGAATATATAAGATGAATGATCATGATATATAGACACAATACAAAACACTCTCAATCGTGAATTACCTCCTTGCGATGAAATCTGCAGCATGTCGAGAAAAGACCGCCAACGCGTAACGTTGTTTGACAACAACCACGCAGTCAGTAACATTTCGGGACGCTCGTGTAGGAAGCGTCCCTCGGCCTGGGAGATTATGTTCGGAATCTCGGGCAACTGCACTGGATTTTCCACCAGCAGATCTAGCAGATCCCCCAACAGACCCCCCTTTAGTGGGTTGGTCTGTAGTTTTATTAACCACTATAAAAACATACTTACCGTTCAATCACTACTTGCTAAATCAAATATCTGCATTTAGCTATCAGAATAAAATTTTTATACTCGCTTACATACTCCCTAATGCCAATACCATCACCATGTAGACCCTCAACCAGGCTTCTGGTAGAGGGACCCCCTGCATTAGCCTTACAATAGACTGGCACCAGTCTGTACACACTCCTTGGTGACGCCTGTCACTAAGCACGCTCGCGCATGCGCAGTAGGTCCCAAATGTGAAAACTGATTCACTTTTCTAAATTTAAGTGCCATATATCCAGAATAGATTCTCAAATCAATACCCAGCGGGGTGGCTGAGGCCGGGTCGTAGTGATTGAATGGTAAGTATGTTTTTATAGTGGTTAATAAAACTACAGACCAACCCACTAAAGGGGGGTCTGTTGGGGGTTGTTATTACACCACAAAAACATCCATTACCGTTCAATCACTACTTGCTAAACCCGTAGATTTGGTCAGTGCCCCACTACGAAACTTTGGTGGGAGGAGATTTGAGAATCCATAAGCAAGGATAAAAATCAAACAAAAGATAACCAAATGTTAATAACATAACATAATGGTGCATCTTAATCAATCACACAGTGATTATCAAAAAAGGATTTCTTTAAACTTAAAGAAATAAATAAAAACCAAAGAACAACTCACACCATTCATGCAGACCCACGGTCCTAACGAAAATGGTGGGATGTGCTTGGTAAATGGTCTTCAGCCTTTTTAGTTAAAATCATAAAGTTCCTAAACAAGGAAGCTTCTGTGCTCTGGTCTTTTTCAATAAAAAGTAGTAAAAGTAGACTCGGATTTCCATCCTGTAACTTGCATAACTTCGTCTACAGAAGAGCTAGCAAAAATGGCAAAAGAGGAAGCCATCCCTCTAATGACATGAGCTTTAATGTGAATGGTCTCACAAATCCAGCTGGGAATAGATGCCCTAGAGACTGGACTGGCCAACCCCTCCTCATACGGAACCCAGAAAAGGGACAGATCGGATCTCTAAAAATCAGAACGACGCTTTAAACTTATGGAGCTCTGACAGGACACCAAAATCTGTCAGCCGGAGAAAAGGAGGTTAAAGATTGTGAAATAATCGGCTCAGCTGGATAACGGATTGATTGAGTCTTTGACAAAAATTCCCTTCAAGGATATAAGACCAAACCGTCCCCAGATTCGATAAACCTATCCTTTTCAGCGGAGAAAACATGGATTTCGGATCGACTTCTAGCAGAAGCAGATGCAATTAGAAAAACGGTCTTAAAAGTTAAAAGATTCAAGCTAATCGTAGAGATAGGTTGGAAATGATGACCTGCCCAAGAACCTGAAGAACCAGAGCCAAGTTCCAGGAAGGCAAAGGTTTAACACCTGGAGGACGAATATTACCTAAACCTCTGATCAAAAGATTAAGAACCATAGTATCTTCAACTTCAGCGTTCAACAAACCAGGAAGAGAAGATGCCAAAGAAAATCTATATCCTCCTACAGTGTTAGCAGACAGATGTAAAGAGTCGACCAGATAAGATAAGGAGTCTAGCATCTGGGAAATAGAAACAGAATCAGGCACGAGACCTTGATCTGAACACCATTCTCCAAAAATCTTAAGATTCCTGGGTTTGGATGATGGTAGGTACTAGAAGATCGAGAAGGTCTACAAACCAGATCCTTATTGGCCAAAAGGGAACTATTAACACGATCTCGCAGATCTGGTCCCTGACTTTCTTCAGAACCAAAAGAAATCAGGATTGTGGGAGGGAACGCATAAGCGAAGATTCCTGACCAGGACTGAGACAGGGCGTCCACAGCCCACGCCCAAGACAATTGGTCCGCAAGAAAACTCAGACAGCCTGGGACATGAGTGGACACTCGAAAATTTGTTTATTCATGCGACACCCCATGAGGAGGTTCCACACTTCCAAGTACAGGAGAGACGACTTTGTGCCCCCCTGCCTGTTGATATAAGAGACTGCTGTCGAATTGTCCGATCGAATCGAGAACTAGAGACCCTTAACCTGACTGTCCGAAAAGGGAGACATGAAAGATAAAATCTGGCCAATCAGACATGTCGCAAACAGATTGGATCTAGTGACATACCAAGAAAGACTCGATCCTCCTTCTAAAAATGAAAGAAATCCCCATGGCAATGGCTGAACGAATCCAACCCAGAACAGAAGCCTGGATTTACTTTCCACAGAAGAGCCTCTTCTTAGACTCCTTGACGAGCATAGAAGACAACAAACCCTCTAAAGCTAATAGCTTCTGATTAGAGGAACAGAAGACCATTTGGGAGGAGACTGCAAAGAAGGGTTCTAGATCCAAGAATATCTGCCCCTTTTGATAAGGGCCGCCCTTAAAGATGTGGCAAGCTTACTATTTGCTAAAGAGGACTGCTTATAGAACACATAGATTACATCTGCCATGATGCTCCAACCAAAATCCTGGGCTATATCCTTATTGCTTAGCCCTCACTAAAGAGGTAACTCATGTTTATTATGGATATTCTAATAATACCGCTTAGTCTGAATGGAGAAAAGTCTCATATCAGTATAGCTTAACTTATTAAAAAGCTAAAGACTCTGCAAAAATTATAGATAATTTTATTTATAGAGATTTAACCAGATATCGTGGGAAATCAAAAAACCCATAGTAAGCCTAAGGGAGTGCTTAGAGTCAAGATATAGCCAAATCCTGTACCTGAGATCTGCAATAATCCCGACTGGAATTCGAAAACCTCAAATTGTGACAGAATTTAGCAAGATAAAATGAAGAAACGAAATTACGGTTTCCCAAACCACCACTCAAAAAGATGAAATAAGGGAAACTTACTTGTGATGACATCATCACAATTCTACGAATAGAACGCATGACAAGGTCCTGTTAAGAGAACTATGGCAAACATTTGACTATCTAATTTAAAAATCGTATAATAATGGAGCAGATTTAACAAGAAAATTGTTATTGAATACATCAACAGTTGCCTAGCCGCTCGGGCTTGACAGATCATCTTGTCAGCTTGTCAAATAATACTTGATCTACGCAAGTATTTCTTACAAATAGTGTTAATGTATGGAATCCTTTACCAACAGAAGCAATTAACGCGCCAACATAAAAACACATACAAAAACGACCTAGACTCATTCTTCAAGTCACAGGGTTTTATATATATATATATCTAAGGTCGACTAACTCCCAAGATTGCACTCACTTCTTCTACACTGAAGTATTAGACTGCAATCACTGGAAAATCATCAGCCTGAACGTGACAGGATCCTATAATGATTGCAAAACTGTGTCCTATATTTAAATCAACGACATAGGAAAAACAAGCCAGCTTCAAGACTTGGCTTAGGCATACTGATCAATTAGATATCCTAAACCATTCGATATTTATGCCCAGAGGCAGAAAACTTAAAAGATTTTGTATATATTTATTGATTCTTATATTTATAGTCTTAGAATCAATAATTTCATCTTTGTAATAACAAATGACCTTGTGTTAGAAATCCAGATAAAAGGAAAGATTGAACACTGATACTTTATATTAACTGTCTGGATACTGAATTTTGCAGACGACATATTACAACTGTAATATCTCTGGACCTGCAAAATATTTTGAAAACATTTTGACCGAAAATTGTTGGTGGCTGCTTAAATCCAGATTCTCAGCCATTCCTCCACCCCTCCAGCGCAACCCCCACCCCACACCAACCGGCCCGTCGCCAGCCCCCAGACAACAACTTCAACGAGCAAAAAAACCCAAGACCCACCGAACAGTCCGGGAACAATCCGACCGAAAGTTGCCAGTGGCTTCACCGTTATCCAGTCAACTCGGCCAAAATACACCCACCCCCCCTCCCGGCCGACCCTCAACTCGGCCTAGTTCCAACTCGACCTATGTTTATGCCTAACATGTGCGAATATACCCTTGGGTCGAGTTGACCCTACAGTATCACCCATAACCACATACGAATGCACATATGCGCACACATGTATATACCTATAGGTGCACTATTAGGCCGAACCGACACTGCGCTATTAACTGTACATATGAACATAGCTATAGCAATATTATTGGGCTAACCAGTACGCTTAAATAGGATAAAGTTTATCGAGTGTAGCAGGCCTACCTAGACTTCTATGGTAGCTACTACACACGATAATCTGTATACCATGACATACACGGAAATCTCGGTAATATCTTAAGATCGCCATTGTCTCACAAAGATAGTGCCTTTAGGAGTGTCTACGTCTTATGTAAAATAGTTGCGCGTTAGTGAAAATAATAGACACTAATAATTCTGACCGTCTTTTAATAAAGAGACGTAAACGCCAGTAAATATTATTAGATCCACCAACAGACGACTAATGCTGGTATAATACGACTGGTATAAGAGGGATCTCATATTTCCAAATCATCAATTTTTGAAGAAAAATTCCGAAATCAAGGATATAGAAAGATGAGATTCCCAATTATTCCATGATTCCAGCCAGGTAAAAAGATTTCATCTTGAGAACAGCTCTCCAAGTGTGATACCAGCGATCGAAAGGAGAAGAAAGAAGCCAGTTAAATGCATTCCTAGGCCTATTTGACCATTAAATCGGGCCGACATGACTTTTTATCCTAGGCCGATTCGACTAATTTAAGTAGGCCGGGTTGGCAATTGGACCGACTCGACTGGAATTCGCTTCACCAACAACCCTCAGCCAGACCACCCCCAAACAAAACCAGCAAATCCCGAGTCCCCGCCCCCCAAAACCACCGTCCGGAGGCCTGCAGCAACCCAGTCAAAATAGAGCAAAAAAAAAAATTACGCTAGAAAAGGGAAAACAAGCAAAAATCTGGAAAAAATTAAAACAAAGCGAACTCACCGAAACTATGTCAACGCAGAAGAATTTGGCTTATATTCCTTCTTCCTGCTCCCTTATCCGCTTGAATATCCTTTCTAAGCGACTATTGTTCTTGTAGACATTAATCTTTTAGTCATACTGATCCCTATGAAACCTTTACTGATCTAATTCTTTTCAGCGACTGACAAAACTATACTACGATTTACGCCAGATCACGGTTTTTCCCTATACAAATTCACTCCCTTTGGTTAAAATAAATATGTCAACCTGCCGACATAAGAGGTAAAAGGAGCGTGAAAAAAGGCTGACTGGCCCGAAGACAACTGGCCATCTAAAGTTGGATTTAAGTAAAAATCGTATCTCGAGATAATGCGTAGAATAGATTGACTTATCGGCTGATGATATGCGCATATAAAATAATCTGCAACAAAAAACCCCATACGGCAACCAGTCAGAAGAGTCTTTAATTAAATTGTCACTGATAAACGAATAACTGTCTCAATAGACTACAATTCCAAGAGAGACTGGCAATGAATATTTCCAGCCATTCAACATTTCCAATATTAAACAAATACGGAAATATGACTAAATCTTAGGCAAGAATATGACAAGATTCTAGGAAAGCGAACATGTAAACCGGACTTGAATAACAAAACTGGAACCCCAGGAAGTTCTCTATCACCTGAAATCCAAAACAGGAAGACAGACCCGGAAGCTAATCCTAGAACAATAGAAAGATCCATGAAAACCGGAAATGACCTTATCCCCGGCTGTACGAAATCCGGATGTGGGAAAAACGGAAAACGGAAATGCGTAACCGGAAGTAGATACAGGAAACTGATCAAAATTCTACAACCCGGATGTACAGAATTACCGGAAGAGGAAGCTGAACCGGAAACGAATATAGATGAATGATGCAATGCTCGGTCTAACAGACCCAGATAAGTATTCTTCCTACCGGAAGTAGCAACACTACTACCGGAAGAGGAAGCTGAAAAACCGGAAACGGAAATAGATGAATGATGCAATGCCAGGTCCAACAGACCCAGATAAGCATTCTTCCTACCGGAAGTAGCAACACTACTACCGGAAGAGGAAGCTGAAAAACCGGAAACGGAAGTAGACGAATGATGCCATGCCACATTCTTCCTACCGGAATCGGAACTCTATAGCCGGAAACGGCGGAAGTTGACGAAAAAGCCAGATTATCATGAGTCACCGGATGTTCAGCCAAGCCAGAAACAATCACGGTGCTCATTTCCGGATGCCCGGTAAAACCAGAAGACAATCCGGATGGCAAACCCGCTTGCCCGGACAAACCAGGAGCAGAGACGGGAGCAGAGGCGATCGGCGATCCTAAAACATTCCTGGCAATCGGTATCACGGAGAAACGAACTTTTGCATGTGATGACAAATCGGAGGCTTCCGCCACCGATGCCATCTCTTGAGGATTATGATGATCCTCAAGACTAACATGGTCTTTGGCCTGGCTCCTACCAGAGGATGACTTACCAGGCTTCTTTCTCGAGTCGCCGGATTTACCTTTTGGAGACTTGATCTGTTGCCTAGATGTCAAGGAAACCGGCTTAGCCCACTTGCGCAGGCTTAACGACAAAATCTTTGAAGAACAATTTAGATAAGACTAATGGCCAACCCTTACAAATCCCACACATTTTTTATTTTGAGGGGAGCAGGAGGTACACCTCAGGTAAACGTGGCCCGCATAGTCCTTAGCGTGAAAAACGATCACACTTGATTGACGTACATTTTACTTTCTCAGAATTTAAGGACACTTCCTTTGAAAAATAAGAAATGATAAGAAATAAAGCAGCTAGCTTTTATGAGGATACGTCATAGGCGTACTTAAGAAAGTGACTGAAGAAAGGAATCATAATGATTCCTGAATGATGATGTTTGAGGGCACTAGGAACTACGTTAATAGGAGTGGTACTGGCTATTTTATAACATGGTACTCTTGATGGTATATAATAGGCCTGGTTACTCTAACCTCGAAAACGGGAGTAGTGACACGAAAACTGGTAACTCAAAAACTAGAGTTACAAACACCTCTAAAACACCATGATATAAAAAGTTAAACATAACTTAGGAAGGATGGGTTTCATGGTAGGCATTATTCGTGTCAAATATAGTAATAACTGAAAACTTTCAGTAGCAAAGCTAAAACTTTTATATCAGATTGATAGCAGGCAAACTGTACTGCTAGCAGAATATTTGAAAAGTGAATCAGTTTTCACATTTGGGACCTACTGCGCATGCGCGAGCGTGCTTAGTGACAGGCGTCACCAAGGAGTGTGTACAGACTGGTGCCAGTCTATTGTAAGGCTAGTGCAGGGGGTCCCTCTACCAGAAGCCTGGTTGAGGGTCTACATGGTGATGGTATTGGCATTAGGGAGTATGTAAGCGAGTATAAAAATTTTATTCTGATAGCTAAATGCAGATATTTGATTTAGCAAGTAGTGATTGAACGGTAATGGATGTTTTTGTGGTGTAATAACAACTGTGAACCACGCCCTGCTTGGCCAATACGGCGCTATTAGCAGGACCAGACACGGTTCCTCCCTGATCTTCACCAATACCTTCGGCAGAAGGATGGTGGGTGGGTACGCGTAAGCGTGCATCCCTCTCCAGCTTATCGCCAGAGCGTCTGTATCGACAGCATTTGGATCTGGAATCGGCGAGACATAAGTCATGATTTGAGCATTTTGCCGTGTGGCGAACAAGTCCACGTTGGGTTTGCCCCAATGCTCGAAGATCCTTCGTAGAACTGGAGGGTTGAGGGACCATTCTGTTGGCAGAATTCTCTGTCTGCGAGACAAAGCATCCGCCAGAATGTTCAATCGGCCAGGAATGTGAGCTGCTTTCAACACAACCGAGTAATTCCTGCACCATTGAATCAAGTGCCACACTTTGATACACAGTGTGGGTGACCTGGTCCCGCCTTGGCGATTTATGTATGATACTACCGTCGATTTGTCTGACCGTATCAATATCACCTTGCCCCTGATCATCGGAAGAAACTCTTCCAACGCCAGTTCCACTGCCATCATTTCCAACAGATTGATATGCAGCTGACTCTCCAGGAGAGTCCATGTGCCCGAGACTGCAGGAAATGTCAATTTCCCTTTCTCCGAGATCTAACAATACTCACCATTCTGTTACTTCTGATATACAGCTGGCCTTGACAGCGGCTCTAGGATTATAGACTTAGAAAGCTTTACCGACTCCTTGGAACCGGGTACTCGGCTCCCAACTGCCGAGTACCCGTTTACCATAGAGCTCATATTGTTTGCATAGCCACCAAACAAGAGAAAACTATGGCTTGCCTCCGTGGGGCTGGGAGGCTGGGTCCGTAACAGAATGGTGAGTATTGTTAGATCTCGGAGAAAGGGAAATTGACATTTCCTGCATTCTCCTTCGATCAATACTCACCATTCTGTTACTTCTGATATACACCAGATTTGATCAGTAACCTGGTGGGAAGGGGCAAGCCATAAATGCTAATTTTGCCCCTTGGAGAAAGATTTTAGACTTCAAACTTGACTAACGGAGACCTAAAAGGACCGTCAAGTTCACGGAACCGAATCACATTCGCGTCACAGCTCCCCCCCCCCTTTTTCCTCCTAAGAAAAGGGAGAGAACAAACGAACATGTATCTCGCCTGAAAACACAAATATGCCAAGAGGGTTAACTACTCCCTGCATATTCCATGTATTAGCCTGGGAATGAGCATGAATATATAAGATGAATGAACATGATACATATACATGATACAAAAAACTCTCACTTATTGAATTACCTTATGATAATTGGACTTCAGACGTACCGCCTCCAACCATTCACCGGTTCGGCCATCAGTGCCACAATCTGGTTGACATCCTCTCGCCTGACCATGCCTGCCTTAGGTTCTTTTCTTACCAAAGTGAGAAAAGGGTGAAAAGCAGTGTGGTCACTAACTATCGTTTCAAAACAGCTAAAGCGAGTGGATTGGCTGAGTCTGACACATCCCTCATATAGTAATCCGTGAATGAGGACTCACAGTGCCATTGTGCAACGGCCATGATGTCCTCTAACGGAACACCATTGTAAAGGGCGGTCGAGGCGGCTATTCCTCTGACATTGTGTGCCCTTACGCCTTGCACCTGGTGCCCAGTCGCCATCTCGTGAGTAGTCTGAATGCATTCGACCACCCAACGAGAGATAGTATCCATGGATGCGGCGCCATAAGGCTTTTTATGGCAGATCCACAGATGTCTATCGTTCGACCGTAATGAGTCAGGCCATTTCTTGTACTTAGTCAAAGCACGGACCGGGCACCAGACACTGGCATCACGATCAAACCTAGTTAACTTCGGTATAATGATCGGTTTGCCGGGATATCTCAAAGATTGGTTCTTTGACATAAACTCTGCTCTTGGCAGAAGACGCAGACCTTCTCCAGAAACAATAAATCGGTTCCTCTCTGCCGAAAGCGCATGGATCTCACTGCGCCTTCTAGCTGAGGAAGCTGCCAATAGAGACCGCCTTTAGAGTCAAATGCTTTAGACTAGCCGAACGCAACGGTTCGAAAGGGTGCTTGGCCAGTACATTAAGCACTAAAGATAGACTCCAGGCTGGAATGACTACCGGTTGTCTCGGTCGGAGATTGCTCATTCCCTTCAACATCACATTTAACTGGGCCACCTCTGGACTATCCCTGTTGGCTAGACAAGGGATAACTGATGCCAAAGCTGACTTGTATCCAGCAACTGTGACGGGAGCTAGTCCTGAAAAGAACAGCTCACAGAGAAAGTCTGCTATTTGCTGATAGTGGATTGAAAGGTATCAATACCCTTTTCTTCACACCAGTCTGCAAATCTGTTAACGTTGTTGTCAAATGACTTGAAGGTTGACCTCCTTCTCGCAGCCGCGATGAAATCAGCAGCCTGTCGAGAAAAGCCTTCCGACGTGGAACGTTGTTTGACAACATCCACGCAGTCAATTTGAACATTTCGGGACGCTCGTGTAGGAAGCGTCCCTTGGCCTGGGAGATTATGTTCGGAATCTCGGGCAACTGCACAGGATTTTCCACCAGCAGATCTAGAAGATCCGTGAACCACGCCCTGCTCGGCCAATACGGCGCTATTAGCAGGACGAGACACGGTTCCTCCCTGACCTTCACCAATACCTTCGGTAGAAGAATGGTGGGTGGGTACGCGTAAGCGTGCATCCCTCTCCAGCTTATCGTCAGAGCGTCTGTATCGACGGCATTTGGATCTGGAATCGGCGAGACATGTCATGATTTGAGCATTTTCCTTTGTGGCGAACAAGTCCACGTTGGGTTTGCCCCAATGCTCGAAGATCCGTCGCAGAACCGGAGGGTTGAGGGACCATTCTGTTGGCAAGATTCTCTGTCTGCGAGACAAAGCATCCGCCAGAATGTTCAATCGGCCAGGAATATGAGCTGCTTTCAAAACAACCGAGTAATTCCTGCACCATTGAATCAAGTGCCACAGCCTGATGCACAGGGTGGGCGACCTGGTCCCGCCTTGGCGATTTATATATGATACTACTGTCGAATTGTCCGACCGTATCAATATCACCTTGCCCCTGATCATCGGAAGAAACTCTTCCAACGCCAGTTCCACTGCCATCATTTCCAACAGATTGATATGCAGCTGACTCTCCGGGAGAGTCCATGTGCCCGAGACTGCAGGAAATGTCAATTTCCCTTTCTCCAAGATCTAACAATACTCACCATTCTGTTACTTCTGATATACAGCTGGCCTTGACAGCGGCTCTAGGATTATAGACTTAGAAAGCTTTACCGACTCCTGGGAACCGGGTACCCGGCTCCCCACTGCCGAGTACCCGTTTACCATAGAGCTCATATTGTTTGCATAGCCACCAAACAAGAGAAAACTATGGCTTGCCTCCGTGGGGCTGGGAGGCTGGGTCCGTAACAGAATGGTGAGTATTGTTAGATCTCGGAGAAAGGGAAATTGACATTTCCTGCATTCTCCTTCGATCAATACTCACCATTCTGTTACTTCTGATATACACCAGATTTGATCAGTAACCTGGTGGGAAGGGGCAAGCCATACATGCTAATTTTGCCCCTTGGAGAAAGATTTTAGACTTCAAACTTGACTAACGGAGACCTAAAAGGACCGTCAAGTTCACGGAACCGAATCACATTCGCGTCACAGCCCCCCCCCCCCTTTTTCCTCCTAAGAAAAGGGAGAGAACTAACGAACATGTATCTCGCCTGAAACACCAATATGCCAAGAGGGTTAACTACTCCCTGCATATCGCTTGTATTAGCCTGGGAATGAGCATGAATATATAAGATGAATGAACATGATACATATACATAATACAAAAAACTCTCACTTGTTGAATTACCTTATGATAACAGGACTTCAGACGTACCGCCTACAACCATACACCGGTTCGGCCATCAGTGACACAATCTGGTTGACATCCTCTCGCTTGACCATGCCTGCTTTAGGTTCTTTTCTTACCAAGTGAAAAAAGGGGAAAAGCAGTGTGGTCACTAACTATCGTTTCAAAAACAGCTAAAGCGAGTGGATTGGCTGAGTCTGACACATCCCTCATATAGTAATCCGTAAATGAGGACTCACAGTGCCATTGTGCAACGGCCATGATGTCCTCTAACGGAACACCATTGTAAAGGGCGGTCGAGGCGGCTATTCCTCTAACATCGTGTGCCCTTACGCCCTGCACCTGGTGCCCAGTCGCCATCTCATGAGTAGTCTGAATGCATTCGACCACCCAACGAGAGATAGTATCCATGGATGCGGCGCCATAAGGCTTTTTATGGCAGATCCACAGATGTCTATCGTTCGACCGTAATGAGTCAGTCCGTTTCTTGTACTTAGTCAAAGCACGGACCGGGCACCAGACACTGGCATCACGATCAAACCTAGTTAACTTCGGTATAATGATCGGTTTGCCGGGATATCTCAAAGATTGGTTCTTTGACATAAACTCTGCTCTTGGCAGAAGACGCAGACCTTCTCCAGAAACAATAAATCGGTTCCTCTCTGCCGAAAGCGCATGGATCTCACTGCGCCTTCTAGCTGAGGAAGCTGCCAATAGAGACCGCCTTTAGAGTCAAATGCTTTAGACTAGCCGAACGCAACGGTTCGAAAGGGTGCTTGGCCAGTACATTAAGCACTAAAGATAGACTCCAGGCTGGAATGACTACCGGTTGTCTCGGTCGGAGATTGCTCATTCCCTTCAACATCACATTTAACTGGGCCACCTCTGGACTATCCCTGTTGGCTAGACAAGGGATAACTGATGCCAAAGCTGACTTGTATCCAGCAACTGTGACGGGAGCTAGTCCTCAAAAGAACAGCTCACAGAGAAAGTCTGCTATTTGCTGATAGT
>JAVVLW010004608.1:0-35000 GCA_034401795.1 Chaetoderma sp. LZ-2023a
ACGACACGACGATGTTTAACCATTCAGTACCAGAATTTTGCACGTCAAGTATAATAATTTAATCAGTGATCGAAGATTCTTATCTACAATTCTACATTCTCTATTTTATTGCTAAAAAAATTCAGGTCATTTTGTTATCTTTATACACGCATACACGTGCGCAGTGATCGCGTCTTCAGACTTGCTTTGTCCATTAATTGATCATGTGCCTAATCGCGTGGTCTTTCTCGCGGAGCATTCATTATAGGCTTTCAATAGTAATAATAAAAACAACTGATCGTGAATGCTCCACTAAACACTGCACCCGATTATGACCTGGTTAAAACCAATGAAAGATACTTGATGCTTTTAACCAATCAGGTTGGACCCTTGGGATTTCCCTTGGAGATTCTTGCGCACAGTGACAGAGTTAAGGACACTTATGCGCATCTTCCTCTTCACAAGGACAAAAGTAAAACGCAAAAAGGCGAGAATGAAGGAAATGTCAATTTCCCTATCTCTGAGATCTAACAATACTCACCATTCTGTTACTTCTGATATACAGCTGGCCTTGACAGCGGCTCTAGGATTATAGACTTAGAAAGCTTTACCGACTCCTGAGAACCGGGTACTCGGCTCCCAACTGCCGAGTACCCGTTTACCATAGAGCTCATACTGTTTGCATAGCCACCAAACAGAGAAAACTATGGCTTGCCTCCGTGGGGCTGGGAGGCTGGGTCCGTAACAGAATGGTGAGTATTGTTAGATCTCGGAGAAAGGGAAATTGACATTTCCTTCATTCTCCTTCGATCAATACTCACCATTCTGTTACTTCTGATATACACCAGATTTGCTCAGTAACCTGGTGGGAAGGGGCAAGCCATAAATGCTAATTTGCCCCTTGGAGAAAGATTTTAGACTTCAAACTTGACTAACGGAGACCTAAAAGGACCGTCAAGTTCACGGAACCGAATCACATTCGCATCACCGCCACACACCCCCCCCCCCTTTTGCCTCCTAAGAAAAGGGAGAGAACTCACGAACATGTATCTCGCCTGAAACACAAATATGCCAAGAGGGTTAACTGCTCCCTGCATATTCCATGTATTAGCCTGGGAATGAGCATGAATATATAAGATGAATGAACATGATACACATCCATAATACAAAAAACTCTCACTATTGAATTACCTTATGATAATTGGACTCCAGAGGTACGCCTCCAACCATTCACTGGTTCGGCCATCAGTGACACAATCTGATTGTCATCCTCTCGCTTGACCATGCCTGCTTTATGTTCTTTTCTTACTGAAGTGAAAAAAGGGTGAAGAGCAGTGTGGTCACTAACTATCGTTTCAAAACAGCAAAAGCGAGTGGATTGGGCTGAGTCTGACACATCCCTCATATAGTAATCCGTAAATGAGGACTCACAGTGCCATTGTGCAACGGCCATGATGTCCTTTAACGGAACACCATTGTAAAGGGCGGTCGAGGCGGCTATTCCTCTGACATCGTGTGTGCCCTTACGCCTTGCACCTGGTGCCCAGTCGCCATCTCGTGAGTAGTCTGAATGCATTCGACCACCCAACGAGAGATAGTATCCATGGATGCGGCGCCATAAGGCTTTTTATGGCAGATCCACAGATGTTTATCGTTCGACCGTAACGAGTCAGTCCGTTTCTTGTACTTAGTCAAAGCACAGACCGGGCACCAGACACTGGCATCACGATCAAACCTAGTTAACTTCGGTATAATGATCGGTTTGCCGGGATATCTCAAAGATTGGTTCTTTGACATAAACTCTGCTCTTGGCAGAAGACGCAGACCTTCTCCAGAAACAATAAATCGGTCCCCTCTCTACCGAAAGCGCATGGATCTCACTGCGCCTTCTAGCTGAGGAAGCTGCCAATAGAACGACCCGCCTTCTAGAGTCAAATGCTTTAGACTAGCCGAACGCAATGGTTCGAAAGGGTGCTTGGCCAGTACATTAAGCACTAAAGATAGACTCCAGGCTGGAATGACTACCGGTTGTCTCGGTCGGAGATTGCTCATTCCCTTCAACATCACATTTAACTGGGCCACCTCTGGACTATCCCTGTTGGCTAGACAAGGGATAACTGATGCCAAGCTAACTTGTATCCAGCAACTGTGACGGGAGCTAGTCCTGAAAAGAACAGCTCACAGAGAAAGTCTGCTATTTGCTGAATAGTGGATTGAAAGGTATCAATACCCTTTTCTTCACACCAGTCTGCAAATCTGTTAACCTTGTTGTCATATGACTTGAAGGTTGACCTCCTTCTCGCAGCCGCGATGAAATCAGCAGCCTGTCGAGAAAAGCCTTCCGACGTGGAACGTTGTTTGATAACATCCACGCAGTCAATTTGAACATTTCGGGACGCTCGTGTAGGAAGCGTCCCTTGGCCTGGGAGATTATGTTCGGAATCTCGGGCAACTGCACAGGATTTTCCACCAACAGATCTAGAAGATCCATGAACCACGCCTTCGGAAGAAAAATTAGGTGGGTGGGTACGCGTAAGCGTGCATCCCTCTCCAGCTTATCGCCAGAGCATCTGTATCGACGGCATTTGGATCTGGAATCGGAGAGACATACGTCATGATTTGAGCATCTTCCTTTGTGGCGAACAAGTCCAGGTTGGGTTTGCCCCAATGCTCGAAGATCCGTCGCAGAACCGGAGGGTTGAGGGACCATTCTGTTGGCAGAATTCTGTCTGCGAGACAAAGCATCCGCCAGAATGTTCAATCGGCCAGGAATATGATCTGCTTTCAAAACAACCGAGTAATTCCTGCACCATTGAATCAAGTGCCACACTCTGATACACAGAGTGGGCGACCTGGTCCCGCCTTGGCGATTTATATATGATACTACTGTCGAATTGTCCGACCGTATCAATATCACCTTGCCCCTGATCATCGGAATAAACTCTTCCAAGGCCAGTTCCACTGCCATCATTTCCAACAGATTGATATGCAGCTGACTCTCCAGGAGAGTCCATGTGCCCGAGACTGCAGGAAATGTCAATTTCCCTTTCTCCGCGATCTAACAATACTCACCATTCTGTTACTTCTGATATACAGCTGGCCTTGACAGCGGCTCTAGGATTATAGACTTAGAAAGCTTTACCGACTCCTGGGAACCGGGTACCCGGCTCCCCACTGCCGAGTACCCGTTTACCATAGAGCTCATATTGTTTGCATAGCCACCAAACAAGAGAAAACTATGGCTTGCCTCCGTGGGGCTGGGAGGCTGGGTCCGTAACAGAATGGTGAGTATTGTTAGATCTCGGAGAAAGGGAAATTGACATTTCCTGCATTCTCCTTCGATCAATACTCACCATTCTGTTACTTCTGATATACACCAGATTTGATCAGTAACCTGGTGGGAAGGGGCAAGCCATACATGCTAATTTTGCCCCTTGGAGAAAGATTTTAGACTTCAAACTTGACTAACGGAGACCTAAAAGGACCGTCAAGTTCACGGAACCGAATCACATTCGCGTCACAGCCCCCCCCCCCCACTTTTTCCTCCTAAGAAAAGGGAGAGAACTAACGAACATGTATCTCGCCTGAAACACCAATATGCCAAGAGGGTTAACTACTCCCTGCATATCGCTTGTATTAGCCTGGGAATGAGCATGAATATATAAGATGAATGAACATGATACATATACATAATACAAAAAACTCTCACTTGTTGAATTACCTTATGATAACAGGACTTCAGACGTACCGCCTACAACCATACACCGGTTCGGCCATCAGTGACACAATCTGGTTGACATCCTCTCGCTTGACCATGCCTGCTTTAGGTTCTTTTCTTACCAAAGTGAAAAAAGGGGAAAAGCAGTGTGGTCACTAACTATCGTTTCAAAACAGCTAAAGCGAGTGGATTGGCCGAGTCTGACACATCCCTCATATAGTAATCCGTAAATGAGGACTCACAGTGCCATTGTGCAACGGCCATGATGTCCTCTAACGGAACACCATTGTAAAGGGCGGTCGAGGCGGCTATTCCTCTAACATCGTGTGCCCTTACGCCCTGCACCTGGTGCCCAGTCGCCATCTCATGAGAAGTCTGAATGCATTCGACCACCCAACGAGATAGTATCCATGGATGCGGCGCCATAAGGCTTTTTATGGCAGATCCACAGATGTCTATCGTTCGACCGTAACGAGTCAGTCCGTTTCTTGTACTTAGTCAAAGCACGGACCGGGCACCAGACACTGGCATCACGATCAAACCTGGTTAACTTCGGTATAATGATCGGTTTGCCGGGATATCTCAGATTGGTTCTTTGACATAAACTCTGCTCTTGGCAGAAGACGCAGACCTTCTCCAGAAACAATAAATCGGTTCCTCTCTGCCGAAAGCGCATGGATCTAACTGCGCCTTCTAGCTGAGGAAGCTGCCAATAGAAAGACCGCCTTTAGAGTCAAATGCTTTAGACTAGCCGAACGCAACGGTTCGAATGGGTGCTTGGCCAGTACATTAAGCACTAAAGATAGACTCCAGGCTGGAATGACTACCGGTTGTCTCGGGCGGAGATTGCTCATTCCCTTCAACATCACGTTTAACTGGGCCACCTCTGGACTATCCCTGTTGGCTAGACAAGGGATAACTGATGCCAAAGCTGACTTGTATCCAGCAATTGTGACGGGAGCTAGTCCTGTAAAGAACAGCTCACAGAGAAAGTCTGCTATTTGCTGAATAGTGGATTGAAAGGTATCAATACCCTTTTCTTCACACCAGTCTGCAAATCTGTTAACCTTGTTGTTATATGACTTGAAGGTTGACCTCCTTCTCGCAGCCGCGATGAAATCAGCAGCCTGTCGAGAAAAGCCTTCCGACGTGGAACGTTGTTTGACAACATCCACGCAGTCAATTTGAACATTTCGGGACGCTCGTGTAGGAAGCGTCCCTTGGCCTGGGAGATTATGTTCGGAATCTCGGGCAACTGCACAGGATTTTCCACCAGCAGATCTAGAAGATCCGTGAACCACGCCCTGCTCGGCCAATACGGCGCTATTAGCAGGACCAGACACGGTTCCTCCCTGACCTTCACCAATACCTTCGGTAGAAGAATGGTGGGTGGATACGCGTAAGCGTGCATCCCTCTCCAGCTTATCGCCAGAGCGGCTGTATCGACGGCATTTGGATCTGGAATCGGCGAGACATATGTCATGATTTGAGCATTTTCCTTTGTGGCGAACAAGTCCACGTTGGGTTTGCCCCAATGCTCGAAGATCCGTCGCAGAACTGGAGGGTTGAGGGACCATTCTGTTGGCAGGATTCTCTGTCTGCGAGACAAAGCATCCGCCAGAATGTTCAATCGGCCAGGAATATGAGCTGCTTTCAAAACAACCGAGTAATTCCTGCACCATTGAATCAAGTGCCACACCCTGATGCACAGGGTGGGCGACCTGGTCCCTCCTTGGCGATTTATATATGATACTACTGTCGAATTGTCCGACCGTATCAATATCACCTTGCCCCTGATCATCGGAAGGAACTCTTCCAATGCCAGTTCCACTGCCATCATTTCCAACAGATTGATATGCAGCTGACTCTCCGGGAGAGTCCATGTGCCCGAGACCTGGTGTTCTCCCAGGCAGGCACCCCACCCTTCCAGCGATGCATCCGTGTAAACGGACAGCTGGGGGTGGGGTAGGTGCAGCGAAACCCCTATTAGGAGATTCCGACGCTGTTTCCACCATATAAGATGCGATATTATCGGCTCCAAAACTGGCACCAGTTTTGACAGGGGTTCTGTTCTCTGTTTCCACAGAGACATCAGATACAACTGGATAGGTCTTCGCATTAGAGCAGCGTACGGGATAACCTGCTCCATGGAGACCATCATGCCCAGCATCTGAAGGAACCGCCTCGCCTGAATGTGGTTTCCCACTCGAAAACTCCCGAGGATGGCTAACAGAGACACCACTCTGGGCTCTGACGGGTAAACCCTGCCCTCCACTAGGTCGAATCGCATCCCCAAATAAACGAAATGCTGAGTGGGTGTCAACTCGGATTTCTCCTCGTTGACTATCCAGCCTAGATCTGAAAGTAACTTCAGAGTCAGAGCAGTATCCACGTTCAACCTGGCTGCCGAGTCTGCCTTGAGCAGCCAGTCGTCTATGTAGGTGTGTAGCGCCACGTTCTCTTTTCTGAGAAACGCTGTCACCGCAAGGACCACTCTTGTGAAAACCCTCGGAGCTGTCGACAGGCCAAACGGGAGAACTGTAAACTCCCATACTTGATTCTGAAACGCAAATCTCAGAAACCTGTGCCAACTCCGATTGATCGGAATGTGGAAATATGCATCTTTCAGATCGATCGATACACACCACATTCCTTTCCTCAATCCCGCCATTACCGACCTCGGTGTTTCCATCTGGAACCGAGGCGTATGGATAAACCAATTTAATGGCCTGAGATTGAGTATGGGTCTCCATCCCCCCGTGCTCTTGGGGACAAGGAACATGTTTGAATAGAAGCCTGGAGTGTTCCGGTTTGCTGGTTTTATTGCTCCCTTCAGAAGCAAACCCGACACTTCCTTTTGAACGGCTTCTAACTTGTCTGGCTCCCTTGGTACGGGTGTCCAGACTGGTGCCAAAGACAGATTTTGTGGTGGAAAGTCCCACCACTCCGGCATGTAACCCTGGGATAACCATCCCAGGACCAGACTGTCTGACGTCACACCTCGCCAAACCTCGACGAAACGCATGAGCCTTCCACCCACCATAGACGCCTCGACGTCTAACGGGGTTGTCCGGCTCGCAGTCCGCCCCCCCCCCCCCCCACCCTTTCTTAACGAGAGAGAGTGAGAACCATTTCGTTCTAGGTACGACGGGTATAACTGGCACCGCTGTTCCTGTCGCACAGGTGCGGTCCAGGCGGATATGAAGGGAGCTTGCGTACCCTCAGGTACGCTTCAGCCCCTTCTGTCCGCCCTTTGAGGCCTTACCCTTACCCTTCCCCTTACCACCTCTAGGGCGGTCAGGAGCAACATTGGGGAGGGTAGGCGCCTCTACAGTCTTCCTGGGTTTCTTCGCCGGCGGCGGCTCCGAGAACCCAGCCGAAACAGACGTCGCAATAGGCCTGGCTTTCGCCTTGCCCTTATGCTTTTTCTGTTTCTTTGAAGGCTGTCCGGTTAGCGGCTTGCCCACAGCCCCTAGTGCGTGCGCTTGCCGCACCAGCTCTAGCTGGAGATTTACCGCTAACCGATTCTGCGCAATACTGGCGGTGTCCTCTAAGATGGCCCGCGCTTGGCCACCAAAGATGCTAGGCCCTGTCAGGGGCGTCCCAAGAAGACGCTCCCTGACTGCCGTAGCCGGACGCATATGGTCAATGACCATTTGCCTCCTGGACTTCGTCACACGCGCTTGCACCCTTGCCAATGCGTCCATTGACAGCACCAAGCCGTCATTAACGCACGATAGCGCCACAGGTGGCACAGGGTGGCCTGCCCCCGCTTCAGCCCACACCGACTGAAGTAGACGATAGGAGTGATTGACAGCGCTCATGGCTGCCCTCACCGCATAGGGCCAGGACTTCTTCCTGGTGTACCTGGGCCTTATCCACTAGTGCCGGACCGGGACCACCCGACCCGGCACTCTGGACGCCCAGTACCCATCGGTCATCCTCCGTGACCGACGGGACTACACCATACCTGTCGTATTCACCCCGCGGAATACGGCACCTTGCCCGCACCTCCCTGGAGGCCGCAGGGAGCTGACCCTTGGTCATTAGTTGTTTACTATAAATAGCATCCAACAAATCAATGAACCGTGGATCCAGTCCCACTGACTGGATCCGGGCCGCGGGCAAAATCCCCGTCCTAATCGACGCAACCGACGGACAGGGCGCATCTTCATCGGCCGTGGCCGAAACCACAGACGGGTCAACTCTGGCTAGCCACGCCAGAGCATCAGACCAATCTAACTCCGAAGAAGATACCCCCGCAAACACGTCACCCGTTGACATGCTTACGGGTCTGCCAGCCATGGCCTCCCGGCCAGGAGCCACGGCTGACACGCCAGGCACTCCGCTACCACATGGTTCCGCCGCCACCCCATGAAACACTCCGGTCCATGGGGTAGGTCCGCACGGAAAACCGTACGGACCCGTAACCGTCGCGGAACCACAGCCGCCAACGGCACCCCATGTCCGGCTGCCGGACCAGGCGAGATAGGTGAGTACCACGCCTGGCCCGGTTCCCCTGACGGCTGGTGACAAACCAAGCCGCGCGGAACCGGTGCACGGTAACGGATTGGCCTCAGCCGCAGGCGGAGCCGCTGACCTGGCTTGCGCCAAACCAGACAAATGGAGGCCGGTTCCGTCCAGGACGGAATCAACCTCCATATTCTCCACCTGCGGCTTCACTGGCCGCAGCAACCTCTCCTCCTCGGCCTCATCGTCTTCAGACTCCGAAGAGCCGTCACTAGACGAATAAACCGTGGAGCCGTCCTGGCGGACGGCTCCCACACCTGACGGACCGGCCACCGCTACTGGACCACCCGGAGGTGGCCGCAGAGAGACAGAACCCGTCTGGCCGAAGCCAGACGGACCCGCCAGGGGGCCGTACGAGACGGCCCCCTCGGTAACCAGTCCAGAATCCTGTCCGAAGACAGGATCCGTACCAGGCATGGGGAGAAACTGCCCCCCAACCTTTGGTAGCAGGGACGACACCAGCGTGGGCAGAACGCTATGCAGAAAACCCTGCATAGCCGGACCAAACCACGCCGGCGGTGCCATCTCCGCCACCTCCAGCTGGGGACGTGGAGCACCCCCACCGGTCGAACCGGGCGCTCCACGATTTCCTCTCGGACCGCCTGACCCCGCGTCAGACCCAGCCAAGTCCTTCTGGGCAAGGAACTTAACCATCATTTCGACGGACCACACTGCACAAACATTACACCTATGATCTATATTACACAGGGCACACATAAAACAGACATGGTCCTTGAACATTACACGGACAAACTTATGGCAGTCGGCACATGATGGCGGGGCTGGCTTGGCCTATAAAATAAGCACAAACCTACAATAAACAAGCGGAACGAGACACGGATGGAAGGCAGACAATTAATTTTCAAATATTTTGACTCATAAATTAACCGTAACCTCCCGCACCCCACCCCGCCACGTTACAACAACGATCGCATTGATTATTACGACAAGAACGCGGCGGGCACAACACACCCATAATAGATCCTACAGGATGTGTAACGGCTCCAGGAATCATATCGCATAGCATTCAGGGTATATTTACTAATCAATATAAATTATACTCCTAACGAACGCAGCACGATATGTGAAGAAAATGTATTCCGACGCTGTTTCCACCATATAAGATGCGATATTATCGGCTCCAAAACTGGCACCAGTTTTGACAGGGGTTCTGTTCTCTGTTTCCACAGAGACATCAGATACAACTGGATAGGTCTTCGCATTAGAGCAGCGTACGGGATAACCTGCTCCATGGAGACCATCATGCCCAGCATCTGAAGGAACCGCCTCGCCTGAATGTGGTTTCCCACTCGAAAACTCCCGAGGATGGCTAACAGAGACACCACTCTGGGCTCTGACGGGTAAACCCTGCCCTCCACTAGGTCGAATCGCATCCCCAAATAAACGAAATGCTGAGTGGGTGTCAACTCGGATTTCTCCTCGTTGACTATCCAGCCTAGATCTGAAAGTAACTTCAGAGTCAGAGCAGTATCCACGTTCAACCTGGCTGCCGAGTCTGCCTTGAGCAGCCAGTCGTCTATGTAGGTGTGTAGCGCCACGTTCTCTTTTCTGAGAAACGCTGTCACCGCAAGGACCACTCTTGTGAAAACCCTCGGAGCTGTCGACAGGCCAAACGGGAGAACTGTAAACTCCCATACTTGATTCTGAAACGCAAATCTCAGAAACCTGTGCCAACTCCGATTGATCGGAATGTGGAAATATGCATCTTTCAGATCGATCGATACACACCACATTCCTTTCCTCAATCCCGCCATTACCGACCTCGGTGTTTCCATCTGGAACCGAGGCGTATGGATAAACCAATTTAATGGCCTGAGATTGAGTATGGGTCTCCATCCCCCCGTGCTCTTGGGGACAAGGAACATGTTTGAATAGAAGCCTGGAGTGTTCCGGTTTGCTGGTTTTATTGCTCCCTTCAGAAGCAAACCCGACACTTCCTTTTGAACGGCTTCTAACTTGTCTGGCTCCCTTGGTACGGGTGTCCAGACTGGTGCCAAAGACAGATTTTGTGGTGGAAAGTCCCACCACTCCGGCATGTAACCCTGGGATAACCATCCCAGGACCAGACTGTCTGACGTCACACCTCGCCAAACCTCGACGAAACGCATGAGCCTTCCACCCACCATAGACGCCTCGACGTCTAACGGGGTTGTCCGGCTCGCAGTCCGCCCCCCCCCCCACCCTTTCTTAACGAGAGAGAGTGAGAACCATTTCGTTCTAGGTACGACGGGTATAACTGGCACCGCTGTTCCTGTCGCACAGGTGCGGTCCAGGCGGATATGAAGGGAGCTTGCGTACCCTCAGGTACGCTTCAGCCCCTTCTGTCCGCCCTTTGAGGCCTTACCCTTACCCTTCCCCTTACCACCTCTAGGGCGGTCAGGAGCAACATTGGGGAGGGTAGGCGCCTCTACAGCCTTCCTGGGTTTCTTCGCCGGCGGCGGCTCCGAGAACCCAGCCGAAACAGACGTCGCAATAGGCCTGGCTTTCGCCTTGCCCTTATGCTTTTTCTGTTTCTTTGAAGGCTGTCCGGTTAGCGGCTTGCCCACAGCCCCTAGTGCGTGCGCTTGCCGCACCAGCTCTAGCTGGAGATTTACCGCTAACCGATTCTGCGCAATACTGGCGGTGTCCTCTAAGATGGCCCGCGCTTGGCCACCAAAGATGCTAGGCCCTGTCAGGGGCGTCCCAAGAAGACGCTCCCTGACTGCCGTAGCCGGACTAATTAGTTTGGAAACTACCGCAACATAATTCCAGGAAAATTTAATTCAGAATATTCAACACTCAGTAGTTATTTTTAAATTGAGTAAACGTTGTAAATGATTAATAACGCTGGTTTTCAATAGTGTGAGAGCCCTAAACTACTAATTATGTCTAGCGTACACTTGTCATTATTTACTAGCTGTCACCTACTATCGTCTACGAAGTAAGCCGCTAAGCGGTTGCCTATAATTGACCGACCGGGCAATCAGCGACATCGTTTCATTTTGGTTAGCAAATCCCGTTTTACAATTGATGCAAGCAAATACGACGTTAATTGTCGAGTTTGATTCTGTTATATTAAAATTAAGTACCACGCCTTTTGTTTTGAAATGCATGACACATTATGTTAAAATTATAGAGACTATATGTTCTAAACTTGTGTCATCCAAATTTAAATGTGGAAGATATCCATCCAGTGCCGATGTTATTAAGCCATCTTTCAGTTAGCCCCTTTTCATGCGGATGCTTCTGTGGATCCGGTATCTGAAAATGTGAATTTCCGTACCCTTTCCATGATCGTTTCTATTACTGCAAGCCCATGCTTGACATGCGGACATGATGTGATTTAACCATTTCACGCCAGCACTGGCCTCTGCAATCGTCAAGTTGAGGACGCAGGTCAAAAGAAGGCTATTTTGAGAATTTACAACTAAAATGACTGTCTCAGTAACCGAACCAGCCATTTCAGTGGTAAATTTTCAAAAATAGTCTTCGCTTGGCCTGCAAATGGTCATTCAATAAGGAAATATTCTGATTTTCCTGACAGAATTTTGTCATTAAAAGGTTAATTCATATTCGGCCTTCATAACGCGAAGTAAACAGGTAAATCTAAAAGCGCTGGCGATATTTTGCTGGTGTCGTTGACGTCATAATCTCGCGGTTTCTCGCTCTCGTTACGAGAAAATGGATTCGCCCAGGAGTCACGTTTTCGAGCGTTTTGGGCATATTCATTTTATTATTTCTCGGCAATGGAACAGTGTATTTTATATTTTTTTGCGGCAACTATTTCGGATTACAGTATACTTTTAGTTGACTTATTCCCGATTTTCACTGGAATTTGCCGTTAAGCTAATTAACAACCTGGCTGAGCCATTGATTAAAAATTTTAATTGAGCTAAAATGATTTTAAAAATAAGAAAGATTTATGACAACTTTAGCACTTTGTCAAGTCAAATTCTTGTTACCGTAGACATTTGATCACAAAAGATTCTCTAGACTATAAACTGTCACACAGTGACACACACCACTACATGACAACTTGTATACATTGTTATAAAGCCAGAGCCCATTTTCGCCTATAAAAGTAAGCTAAAAATCATATTTTATTTTATATATCTGGTCACATAGTACGTTTCTTGTTTTTGTTCTGGTTTGGTATAGGTACCGAGTGTTCATGAAAAAAGTTTTTTTACATAGATTACAGTAATTTTTATGCCATAACCAAAAACAATCCTAATTGTTTTTAGCTTTACCTGGCCCTACAAAATGAAAAATTGAATAAAAATGAAACAGAGTCACAGCTTGAAAAGGTTTGTGGATTTGTACTTTAATGATGCCATAGTCTAAGTCTGCCAAATTTGGTAATTATTTTTCAATATATACATTTAAAAAACGGTTGCCCCAGCCTAGTAATATCAGCGGTATTAAATTTAAAATGTTACCTATGACAGTGACTATGAGACGGAGTAGAATCAAGATATAGCCGTTCTAACGAAAGATTGAGTCAAAAATATAAAACAAAGTTAATAAGTCAAGATATATATAATTATATATAAATAATGCATACCATCTGTAATCTGTACTCGGAACGCCAGCTTCGATGGGCTCACCCCTGGGACGAGCAGGGTAACGAATAGTTGCAACTTGAGTTGCACAATAGCTTATTATTAAAGTTTTTATTAATTTAACTAATGTTCGGAAGACACGAAGAAGCAACGGATGTTGCCGAGAACACGCGTGACGCGCACAAGCTGAATCCGTTGCGACACTGACGCTCCTGGGAGAGTATCCAGGTTATATTAATTTACCAGGAACCGTAGCTCAGGCAAGCAATTCGAATCGTGTTGAGAAGTGTGTGCATAACAAAATCATCTTTATGTAGTGAGTGTTTCAAATAGCTGTTGAAGTTCTCCTTTCAGCAATGGCGGCGACTACGAGAAAGTGGCACGAAAGAAATAAAGGAGCGCATGCGCAACAATATTGTTAATCGTTAACGTATGAAAGCGTTACTTTCCCTCCGCTGGAAGGCCGTAATTCGGCCTTTAGCCCGTTAACTATATACGTATCGGGTGAATGGCAATACGTTGTCAGTGGACAATGACAGTACCATAGAAATACATATGCGCAGTACACACAAAACTGCGTGGGGTGGGGGTGGCAGGGGTACTCCACCGGAAATTTTGCTCTCCTGCATTTTGAGTGATAATTCGGGGTTAAAATGCACACTAAGACGATTGAAAGGGGTGAGGGGGTGCTAAAGACATTATTATCCCGCCACCCCCAAATTTTAGGGGTGGCTTTAGCCGCCCCCCCCCCCCCCCCCCACTAGCTCCGCCGCCACGGGCCGGGCCTAACTGAGACAGACAACCCGTCCGATTTGAGCACTGGCGTTACTGGCGCTGATGTGTTATTCCACTATTCTGTACAGTTCAACGGCTATCAAGAATTGAGAGGGGTATTTGAACGATAAGCTTTCGTTCGAAATCGGCGACAATTTGCCTACTCTTTTAGCTCAAACTTATCTGATTAATCAGAAAATATTATTTCGTTTTTGCAAATATTCTATTAAATACATTTAATATAATCTGAATGAAAAGATGACCTGACGTAAACCCTTTCATAAAAATATGTATGTAGCTGACAGACATGGGTGTTCAGTTTGAGAATTTACTTTTACAGTGATGAAAGGGTTCAATTCAAGATTAGACACGAACGCGTACGCGTACGCGCGTATTCAAATAATCCGTTGGTCTAACAGATTCGTTTAGACCAATCACTAAGCATACACCAATCACTACACCAATCACTGCTATGGCTCTCAATGTAAATAGTTCCTCCCTTGACAACCTGCGGGTATAAGTAAGCGCGCAATCCAACTGTTCCGCAAAATAACCTCACGAAGGACATCCTAGTAACGTCTGAATGAGATTTTTTTTCTTTTAAAGAAAAATTTGTCGTTTACTCATTTCCACTTTTGAAGGCTAAGAAATCTCGAAAATGGTAGGTAACATCATTATTTAATAATAATCTAATTAATTAATAATTAACCCCTTTTTGTGCCAACAGCGCTTAAAGCGCTCACAATACTGTTTATTTCAATTAACTATTTAACTGCCAATACCTTTCAAGGAAATTTAGATTTTTGGAAATTTACAAAAGAAATAGATTATAGATTTCTGTTATCCTTCAAATGGATATTCATCAAACGTTTATGGTCAAGAAAATTAAAATTTCCAATGTTGTCGTTGTCTTTATAAAGAGCAAAAGTCCGAATATATCACAATAACTTTGAGTCAAATAACTTTCAAACTAACTCATTTAATTCGCTCGTGATATGAAAATGTGTTCCTACGGAAATTGTTATGGGTCGAAATTGCATGGCTTTTATGACGCATGATGTATTGGCAACTAAACTATAAAAAAAAATCAGTGACCCGAACGTGTCATGTGTCATTCTGAGGGCCGTAGAGTGAGCTCGATGACAATGAGTCATGTTCGCGTATCTACGATTCAAATTTGAATTTCATAGACAATGATAGGGCCTACATGATAAATAAATCGTTCATTGGATGAATACACTTTTAGCTATGCCTCGCCCATGTTTAGCTAAGCTCCGCCCATGCTTAGCGCGTATTGGGATCGATTTATATACTTTGAATTCTGACTTACAGAATCCCAATTTCAGGACTATATAATTATAGGCTACAGCTAACAATTTGAATATTTTGAAATTAATCCTGACCCCAGTCAAATTCGTTTCAAAATATTCAACAGGACGTGTATTAAATGGTAAAGCCCTACAATTCGTACAACTGACGGACTAGTCCAGGTTCATGACGGAGTATTTCTGTCAATTATGATTTCCACACACCTGCTTATCAGCCTATGGCAACAACGATATCTAGTTAAATTGTTTTTGAAAAAATCGAGCTGGATGTCATATAATTTACCTAATTTACAAGCAAGTTGAGTGGGATTCAAAATGTTTTGCCATAAATTGTCGCGTCTCTTAGCAATTTACGTATATGCCTGGACATGTAGGCATATATAGCTTCGAGCTGAGCCAGTCCCTCTTCATGTGGTTTAATTATTGCTGACTTAATGTCACACTCCCTTGATAACATGCGATTCACGTGTTAACAACAAGGACATGGCACATTATCAACATTTATTTAATAGATTTTATTTGGCGAGTCATGACACGTATTACGACCCCCAATCAATGACTAGATCACATATGCGGTACATTTAAATTTCACCTACTTGATTTCATTATTACAATCAGGTAGTTGTTTGTTAGTCCCAAAAAGTCATTATCTATATAGCGTAGTTGATGGAGCGGTATCCATGCATATACACACCGCATGCATACGTACGCACGCACGTACATTCGCGCACTCACACTGCCTACGTCCTTGACAACAGGCACCTTTCAGAAAGCAGTCATTACTACGAAATTGTCACCAGCTGACATCGAATGCATAGAATAAAAAATGAAGATATTTAGAATAATACATACATGAATATATTGTCTAAAAATTTGCTATTATTGCGACACATTTAAAAGAAACTTGCTGTTCTGTTGCCTTACACCCACCCTCACCCACACCTTGTTATTACCTCGACAATTATTTGTCCCCTCCCCATTCAACAACCCACACACCCCGCCCCCACCCCACCCCAATGGACCTTTCCATTTTTAGCTATGCCCCGTTCATCTATGGCTAAGCTCCACCCACACCTCGCTCGTGTTGGGATCGACCGAACTCTGAACTTCCTGACTATCAATTTCCAGAAAACTATACAGGTAAACTGTTGAATACTTTGAAACTAATTTGCCTGGGTGCTGTTGCTGCCTATGGCAGCTGCAGCAACAGCACCCAGTCAAATTAGTTTCAAAATATTCAACAGCATGTTGATTAAATAGTAGACATACAATTCGTAAAAAGAGCTAAAGACGGGCCGCATAGAATCATTTAGGACGTAATGATTATGACGTTAGCGTACACGTCACTAGATCGTTATGACGTCATACGATCGATGGATAAACTTGGAAAGGTCCATTGCCTTGTCATTTTTAAAATTCAGAATCATCTCTTATTCAGACATATGCATGCACATAGAAAAAGTATAAACTTTATTCCCAGAGGGAAATATAACACACATGGGAGCAATACTGTCCAGTTAAAATTATTTTCAAATTTCTCAGTCTTTAAGCATATTTCGTGCATCGGCCGTACTGTGTGCCCACATTATGAGTTATATTAACCCTTTCATAGCGAAATCGGCCAAACCGGCCACTGCAGTGGTCTTAGCAATGTCCATTTGGAGGCCAAGAGAATGCTATAGACGTATTTGAAAATTTACCAATGGAATGACTGCCACGCCATCCTATCCAAACATTCCATTGGTAAATTCTAAAAAAATAGTCTTCTCTTGGCATGCAAATGGACGATCAATAAACAAATACTTTTATTTTCTTGACCAAATTTAGCCATTAAAGGGTTAATTAACCCGACCCGAAATCCTATAATCTCAATTTCAAAGCGATCATTGTCTGCAGTCTTGTTGTTAAAGTTACCATGTATCAATGTCTTATATAGTGCCTATGGAAAGTGTTGGTGTCATATTTGGAAATTGGCCTCCTCATCTATTATAAGAAGCCGTATACAGAACATGCGGGGTGTATTTAGAATCTATATGTCTCACTTTGCGAATACATCTGGTATAAAATAAAATGTAAAATGTCATTGTACATCCACAGCAAGAGTTGACCACTCACCCAGTTTGTGTTCAAATAGTATGTTCAATACAAATTTCTTACTTCATATGGCACACGGGAAACGCACCAAGCTAATATTTTCAGAACAAGTTGACTGAAAATTCGAACTGCTTATAGCAGCATAAAACAATATATCCTTGAGAGATTGAGATGTCTTTCTATCTATGTCTAATCTGCTTGTTTTCAGCGTGAATGTATCAGTATCCACATTGGCCAGGCTGGTGTGCAGATGGGCAATGCATGCTGGGAGCTGTATTGCTTAGAGCATGGCATTCAGCCGGATGGTCAGATGCCATCAGACAAGACAATTGGTGGTGGTGATGACTCATTCAACACATTCTTCAGTGAGACTGGTGCTGGCAAGCATGTTCCCAGAGCTGTGTTCGTAGATTTGGAACCCACTGTTGTTGGTAAGTTGTACATTTCATTACAAACTTGTTAATCACATATCTATAGGTTCGAAATAGCCGTGTCAAAATGGTGATGGATTAGAAGTCTTAGACGACCCCCCCCCCTCCCCACCACCACACCCCTTATATCTGTAGCATAAGCTCTGGCGAGAAAATCCAGTGAAGCCAAGTTTGAACACGCTAATATGGTTCCTTAATAGCGTTAGCTATTTGTAGCGACACATTTTACGAATCCAATTGTATGGCTTTACCATTTAATAAACATTCTGTTAAATATTCTGAAACTAATTGGACTGGGCGCTGTTGCTGATAGTCATGGAGTTCAGAGATCGATCGATCCCAACATGAGCGAGTGTGGGTGGAGCTTAGATTAAGATGGGCGGGACATAGCTAAAACGGGAAAGGTTCACTGTGGAAACGTTAGAGCAGCCCAAAGCGTTCACTACTGACACGCCTTCGCGTGGTCCAAGTCAGTCACTGTACGGATGCCTTTACTTGTGGATGCAAATTATGGTGGTCATTTATGACAGTGGACTTGTTGAATATGGGGTCGGTCTTTGCGCATTGACTAAACCATTGATGGATGCATCCGATCTGTTGCTCAATTATATGACGTTATAATCAAATACGTCACTTATTAGCTGACGTAGCAATCAAAGTGATGTAGATCCGTCACACAAGCGTCTGAATGGGGATATCGTTGGTGAATCTACTATTTACAATCATTCTGTTGAACATTTTGGAACTAATTTAACTAGAAATCAGTTTCGAAATATTCAACAGCTTATCTGTATAGTTATCTTGAATTTTAGCTTCCGCCAATTCAGGTTTCAAAGTTTTAAATCAATCCCAACCAGCGTAAAAAGTTGTTGAAGCTTAGCTAAAATGGGCGGGGCATAGATAGAAACAGATCAATTTGCTGGCTTGGTTCGACAACATTGATCACGTCATTGACCAGGATCCACAACGTGAAAGCGTATTTTGTGCGAAATGTTGATGTTTGATGACCATGATATTGTAAATTGCATTAACATTAGCAAATATTTTGATTGTATTTCGAATAATGATTCACATTCTGTCTAAGTCAATCATCAAAGTCTGCAGCCAATAAAATATTGATTTAATAAGTCGCAAAATTTCCCATCGCGGAGCCATTTTGAAATTTATGAACTAAGAGCTTCAGAAAATTATTCACGACCCAACCGTTAAAATCATAGACCAAATCAGTATATAAACCAATTCAATCGAGCACGGTTCAGGCCGGATATAGGCTATTTAATATTTTTGGGATTAGACGCCATTGTTGCCCTTGGATACAGCTTTTTGTATATTTGACAGTAGTGGGCCTGATGTTACTAGCTACATTAAGATGGTTTGTGTAAGATTGAACATCGACATTGTTAATTACAGATGAGGTTCGTACCGGCACCTACAGACAACTATTCCATCCGGAACAGCTGATCACTGGCAAGGAAGATGCCGCCAATAACTACGCTCGTGGTCACTACACTATTGGAAAGGAGATTGTTGATCTCGTGCTGGACCGTATCCGTAAACTCGCCGACCAGTGCACTGGACTGCAGGGCTTTCTGATCTTCCATAGCTTTGGTGGTGGTACTGGGTCTGGTTTCACCTCACTACTGATGGAGCGTTTGTCTGTTGATTATGGAAAGAAATCCAAACTCGAATTCGCCATTTACCCATCTCCACAGGTATGATAGTAAAAATTTTCAATGCGCACATATCCACTCCAACTTGTTCATTTTGCCCTTTCTCCTTCGATCAATACTCACCATTCTGTTACTTCTGATATACAGCTGGCCCTGACAGCGGCTCTAGGATTATAGACTTAGAAAGCTTTACCGACTCCTGGGAACCGGGTACTCGGCTCCCAACTGCCGAGTACCCGTTTACCATAGAGCTCATTCTTGTTTGCATAGCAACAAGAGCAATACATGCTTTTTGCATTAAGGATTTTAGTGTTTTAAAATAATCTAAGTCTTTAATCAGTGATAGTTTGTGTGTTCTGAAAGGATTAACTAAGGACTATGGAGAATACCGCCCAAGACAACCAGGTTGTATTGTTCTTTATTATCCATAGTTAAAAGACTTAGGTCTCTAAATTTCGTTGTGTCGCATGTTCCAATTTCTGACCCCATAGAATCTGGGACGTGTGCTAACAACGATATATGCCAGACGATCGCCTTCTTTAACCCCAACAGGCGATCGGCAGATATGAAAATAGGTGTTTGCTACGGTATTTCTAACACGAATATCGGCTGACGTCGTTCTCCGTAGAATCCGAGCGGGTGACGTCACACCCGGTCGCTCGGATGTTTATGTGAAGAAAATTTTTTTCATTAATTCGCGCATCTTATTCTGGGTGCTGCGTACTAAAAATGGTACCGGAAACTTTAGAATGATCAAGTTTACGTGCGATCACGATCGGTTTGCAATGATCAGTGGTTTCAAAATTCTTGAGTAGATGTGTGGTCTGCGGTTTTACCGTGTGAGACAGCAGTTTGTTATACATTTTGTTGTTTTCTTCACATATCGTGCTGCTTTCGTTAGGAGTATAATTTATATTGATTAGTAAATATACCCTGAATGCTATGCGATATGATTCCTGGAGCCGTTACACATCCTGGAGGATCTATTATGGGTGTGTTGTGCCCGCCGCGTACTTGTCGTCATAATCAATGCGATCGTTGTTGTAACGTGGCGGGGTGGGGTGCGCGGAGGTTACGGTTAATTTATGAGTCAAAATATTTGAAAATTAATTGTCTGCCTTCCATCCGGGTCTCGTTCCGCTTGTTTATTGTAGGTTTGTGCTTATTTTATAGGCCAAGCCAGCCCCGCCATCATGTGACGACTGCCATAAGTTTGTCCGTGTAATGTTCAAGGACCATGTCTGTTTTATGTGTGCCCTGTGTAATATAGATCATAGGTGTAATGTTTGTGCAGTGTGGTCCGTCGAAACGATGGTTAAGTTCCTTGCCCAGAAGGACTTGGCTGGGTCTGACGCGGGGTCAGGCGGTCCGAGAGGAAATCCTGGAGCGCCCGGTTCGGCCGGTGGGGGTGCTCCACGTCCCCAGCTGGAGGTGGCGGAGATGGCACCGCCGGCGTGGTTTGGTCCGGCTATGCAGGGTTTTCTGCATAGCGTTCTGCCCACGCTGGTGTCGTCCCTGCTACCAAAGGTTGGGGGGCAGTTTCTCCCCATGCCTGGTACGGATCCTGTCCTCGGACAGGATTCTGGACTGGTTACCGAGGGGGCCGTCTCGTACGGCCCCCTGGCGGTCCCGTCTGGCTTCGGCCAGACGGGTTCTGTCTCTCTGCGGCCACCTCCGGGTGGTCCAGTAGCGGTGGCCGGTCCGTCAGGTGTGGGAGCCGTCCGCCAGGACGGTTCCACGGTTGACTCGTCTAGTGACGGCTCTTCGGAGTCTGAAGACGAGGAGGCCGAGGAGGAGAGGTTGCTGCGGCCCGTGAAGCCGCAGGTGGAGAATATGGAGGTTGATTCCGTCCTGGACGGAACCGGCCTCCATTTGTCTGGTTTGGCGCAAGCCAGGTCAGCGGCTCCGCCTGCGGCTGAGGCCAATCCGTTACCGTGCACTGGTTCCGCGCGGCTTGGTTTGTCACCAGCCGTCAGGGGAACGGGTGTGCCGGGCCAGGCGTGGTACTCACCTATCTCGCCTGGTCCGGCAGCCGGACGTGGGGTGCCGGTGGCGCCCGTGTCCGGCTATGGTTCCGCGACTGTTACGGGTCCGTACGGTTTTCCGTGCGGACCTACCCCATGGACCGGAGTGTTTCATGGGGTGGCGGCGGAACCGTGTGGTAGCGGAGTGCCTGGCGTGTCAGCCGTGGCTCCTTGCCGGGAGGCCGTGGCTGGCAGACCCGTGAGCACGTCAACGGGTGACGTGTTTGCGGGGGTATCTTCTTCGGAGGTAGATTGGTCTGATGCTCTGGCGTGGCTAGCCAGAGTGGACCCGTCTGTGGTTTCGGCCACGGCCGATGAAGATGCGCCCCGTCCGTCGGTTGCGTCGATTAGGACGGGGATTTTGCCCGCGGCCCGGATCCAGTCAGTGGGACTGGATCCACGGTTCATTGATTTGTTGGATGCTATTTATAGCAAACAACTAATGACCAAGGGTCAGCTCCCTGCGGCCTCCAGGGAGGTGCGGGCAAGATGTCGTATTCCGCGGGGTGAATACGACAGGTATGGTGTAGTCCCGTCGGTCACGGAGGATGACCGATGGGTACTGGGCGTCCAGAGTGCCGGGTCGGGTGGTCCCGGTCCGGCACTAGTGGATAAGTCCCAGGTACACCAGGAAGAAGTCCTGGCCCTATGCGATGAGGGTGTGAGGGCAGCGATGAGCGCTGTCAATCACTCTTATCGTCTACTTCAGTCGGTGTGGGCTGAAGCGGGGGCAGGCCACCTGTGGCGCTATCGTGTGTTAATGACGGCTTGGTGCTGTCAATGGACGCATTGGCAAGGGTGCAAGCGCGAGTGACGAAGTCCAGGAGGCAAATGGTCATTGACCATATGCGTCCGGCTACGGCAGTCAGGGAACGTCTTCTTGGGACGCCCCTGACAGGGCCTAGCATCTTTGGTGGCCAAGCGCGGGCCATCTTAGAGGACACCGCCAGTATTGCGCAGAATCGGTTAGCGGTAAATCTACAGCTAGAGCTAGTGCGGCAAGCGCACGCACTAGGGGCTGTGGGCAAACCGCTAACGGGACAGCCTTCAAAGAAACAGAAGAAGCATAATAGCAAGGCGAAAGCCAGGCCTATTGCGACTTCTGTTTCGGCTGGGTTCTTGGAGCCGCCGCCGGCGAAGAAACCCAGGAAGGTTGTAGAGGCGCCTACCCTCCCCAATGTTGCTCCTGACCGCCCTAGAGGTGGGAAGGGGAAGGGTAATGGTAAGGCCTCAAAGGGCGGACAGAAGGGGCCGAAGCGTACCTGAGGGTACGCAAGCTCCCTTCATATCCGCCTGGACCGCACCTGTGCGACAGGAACAGCGGTGCCAGTTATACCCGTCGTGCCTAGAACAAAATGGTTCTCACTCTCTCTCGTTAAGAAAGAGGGGGGGGGGTGGGGGCGGACTGCGAGCCGGACAACCCCGTTAGACGTCGAGGCGTCTATGGTGGGTGGAAGGCTCATGCGTTTCGTCGAGGCCTGGCGAGGTGTGACGTCGGACAGTCTGGTCCTGGGATGGTTATCCCAGGGTTACATGCCGGAGTGGTGGGACTTTCCGCCACAAAATCTGTCTTTGGCACCTGTCTGGACACCCGTACCAAGGGAGCCAGACAAGTTAGAAGCCGTTCAAAAGGAAGTGTCGGGTTTGCTTCTGAAGGGAGCAATAAAACCAGCAAACCGGAACACTCCAGGCTTCTATTCAAACATGTTCCTTGTCCCCAAGAGCACGGGGGGATGGAGACCCATACTCAATCTCAGGCCATTAAATTGGTTTATCCATACGCCTCGGTTCCAGATGGAAACGCCGAGGTCGGTAATGGTGGGATTGAGGAAAGGAATGTGGTGTGTATCGATCGATCTGAAAGATGCATATTTCCACATTCCGGTGAATCGGAGTTGGCACAGGTTTCTGAGATTTGCGTTTCAGAATCAAGTATGGGAGTTTACAGTTCTCCCGTTTGGCCTGTCGACAGCTCCGAGGGTTTTCACAAGAGTGGTCCTTGCGGTGACAGCGTTTCTCAGAAAAGAGAACGTGGCGCTACACACCTACATAGACGACTGGCTGCTCAAGGCAGACTCGGCAGCCAGGTTGAACTTGGATACTGCTCTGACTCTGAAGTTACTTTCAGATCTAGGCTGGATAGTCAACGAGGAGAAATCCGAGTTGACGCCCACTCAACATTTCGTTTATTTGGGGATGCGATTCGACCTCGAGGAGGGCAGGGTTTACCCATCAGAGCCCCGAGTGGTGTCTCTGTTAGCCATCCTCAGGAGTTTTCAAGTGGGAAACCACATTCAGGCGAGGCGGTTCCTTCAGATGCTGGGCATGATGGTCTCCATGGAGCAGGTTATCCCGTACGCTGCTCTAATGCGAAGACCTATCCAGTTGTATCTGATGTCTCTGTGGAAACAGAGAACAGAACCCCTGTCAAAACTGGTGCCAGTTTTGGAGCCGATAATATCGCATCTTCTATGGTGGAAACAGCGTCAGAATCTCCTAATAGGGGTTTCGCTGCACCTACCCCACCCCCAGCTGTCCGTTTACACGGATGCATCGCTGGAGGGGTGGGGTGCCTGCCTGGGAGAACACCAGTTCTCCTTCGATCAATACTCACCATTCTGTTACTTCTGATATACAGCTGGCCCCGACAGCGGCTCTAGGATTATAGACTTAGAAAGCTTTACCGACTCCTGGGAACCGGGTACTCGGCTCCCAACTGCCGAGTACCCGTTTACCATAGAGCTCATTCTTGTTTGCATAGCGACAAGAGCAATACATGCTTTTTGCATTAAGGATTTTAGTGTTTTAAAATAATCTAAGTCTTTAATCAGTGATAGTTTGTGTGTTCTGAAAGGATTAACTAAGGACTATGGAGAATACCGCCCAAGACAACCAGGTTGTATTGTTCTTTATTATCCATAGTTAAAAGACTTAGGTCTCTAAATTTCGTTGTGTCGCATGTTCCAATTTCTGTCCCCATAGAATCTGGGACGTGTGCTAACAACGATATATGCCAGACGATCGCCTTCTTTAAACCCCAACAGGCGATCGGCAGATATGAAAATAGGTGTTTGCTACGGTATTTCTAACACGAATATCGGCTGACGTCGTTCTCCGTAGAATCCGAGCGGGTGACGTCACACCCGGTCGCTCGGATGTTTATGTGAAGAAAAATTTTTCATTAATTCGCGCATCTTATTCTGGGTGCTGCGTACTAAAAATGGTACCGGAAACTTTAGAATGATCAAGTTTACGTGCGATCACGATCGGTTTGCAATGATCGGTGGTTTCAAAATTCTTGAGTAGATGTGTGGTCTGCGGTTTTACCGTGTGAGACAGCAGTTTTGTTATACATTTTGTTGTTTTCTTCACATATCGTGCTGCGTTCGTTAGGAGTATAATTTATATTGATTAGTAAATATACCCTGAATGCTATGCGATATGATTCCTGGAGCCGTTACACATCCTGGAGGATCTATTATGGGTGTGTTGTGCCCGCCGCGTACTTGTCATCATAATCAATGCGATCGTTGTTGTAACGTGGCGGGGTGGGGTGCGGGGAGGTTACGGTTAATTTATGAGTCAAATTATTTGAAAATTAATTGTCTGCCTTCCATCCGGGTCTCGTTCCGCTTGTTTATTGTAGGTTTGTGCTTATTTTATAGGCCAAGCCAGCCCCGCCATCATGTGACGACTGCCATAAGTTTGTCCGTGTAATGTTCAAGGACCATGTCTGTTTTATGTGTGCCCTGTGTAATATAGATCATAGGTGTAATGTTTGTGCAGTGTGGTCCGTCGAAACGATGGTTAAGTTCCTTGCCCAGAAGGACTTGGCTGGGTCTGACGCGGGGTCAGGTGGTCCGAGAGTAAATCGTGGAGCGCCCGGTTCGGCCGGTGCGGGTGCTCCACGTCCCCAGCTGGAGGTGGCGGAGATGGCACCGCCGGCGTGGTTTGGGCCGGCTCTGCAGGGTTTTTCTGCATAGCGTTCTGACCACGCTGGTGTCGTCCCTGCTACCAAAGGTTGGGGGGCAGTTTCTCCCCATGCCTGGTACGGATCCTGTCCTCGGACAGGATTCTGGACTGGTTACCGAGGGGGCCGTCTCGTACGGCCCACTGGCAGTCCCGTCTGGCTTCGGCCAGACGGGTTTCTGTTTCTCTGCGGCCACCTCCGGGTGGTCCAGTAGCGGTGGCCGGTCCGTCAGGTGTGGGAGCCGTCCGCCAGGACGGTTCCACGGTTGACTCGTCTAGTGACGACTCTTCGGAGTCTGAAAACGAGGAGGAGAGGTTGCTGCGGCCCGTGAAGCCGTAGGTGGAGAATATGGAGGTTGATTCCGTCCTAGACGGAACCGGCCTCCATTTGTCTGGTTTGGCGCAAGCCAGGTCAGCGGCTCCGCCTGTGGCTGAGGCAAATCCGTTACCGTGCACCGGTTCCGTGCGGCTTGGTTTGGCACCAGCCGTCACGGGAACGGGTGTGCCGGGCCGGGCGTGGTACTCACCTATCTCGCCTGGTCCGGCAGTCGGACGTGGGGTGCCGTGGGCGCCCGTGTCCGGCTATGGTTCCGCGACTGCTACGGGTCCGTACGGTTTTCCGTGCGGACCTACCCCATGGACCGGAGTGTTTCATGGGGTGGCGGCGGAACCGTGTGGTACCGGAGTGCCTGGCGTGTCAGCCGTGGCTCCTTGCTGGGAGGCCGTGGCTGGCAGACCCGTGAGCACGTCAACGGGTGACGTGTTTGCGGGGGTGTCTTCATCGGAGGTAGATTGGTCAGATGCTCTGGCGTGGCTAGCCAGGGTTGACCCGTCTGTGGTTTCGGCCACGGCCGATGAAGATGCGCCCCGTCCGTCGGTTGCGTCGATCAGGACGGGGATTTTGCCCGCGGCCCGGATCCAGTCAGTGGGACTGGATCCACGGTTCATAGAATGGTTGGATGCTATTTATAGCAAACAACTGATGACCAAGGGTCAGCTCCCTGCGGCCTCCAGGGAGGTGCGGGCAAGATGTCGTATTCCGCGGGGGGAATACGACAGGTATGGTGTAGTCCCGTCGGTCACGGAGGATGACCGATGGGTACTGGGCGTCCAGAGTGCCGTGCCGGGTCACCCCGGTCCGGCACTTGTGGACAAGTCTCAGGTACACCAGGAAGAAGTCCTGTCCCTATGCGATGAGGGTGTGAGGGCAGCGATGAGCGCTGTCAACCACTCTTATCGTCTCCTTCAGTCGGTGTGGGCTGAAGCGGGGCAGGCCACCCTGTGGCGCTTTCATGTGTCAATGACACCCTGGTGCTGTCGATGGACGCATTGGCAAGGGTGCAAGCGCGTGTGACGAAATCCAGGAGGCAAATGGTCATTGACCATATGCGTCCGGCTACGGCAGTCAGGGAGCGTCTCCTTGGGACACCCCTGACAGGGCCTAGCATCTTCGGTGGCCAAGCGTGGACCATCTTAGAGGATACCGCCAGTATCGCGCAGAATCGGTTAGCGGTAAACCTACAGCTAGAGCTAGTGCGGCAAGCGCATGCACTAGGGCCTGTGGGGAAACCGCTAACGGGACAACCTTCAAAGGAGCAGAAGAAGCATAAGGGCAAGGCGAAAGCTAGGCCTGTTGCGACTTCTGCTTCAGCTGGGGTTTCAGAGCCGCCGCCGGCGAAGAAGCCCAGGAAGGTTGTAGAGGCGCCTACCCTCCCCAATGTTGCTCCTGACCGCCCTAGTGGCGGGAAGGGGAAGGGTAAGGCCTCAAAGGGCGGACAGAAGGGGCCGAAGCGTACCTGAGGGTACGAAAGCTCCCTTCATATCCACCTGGACCGCGCCTGTGCGACAGGAACAGCGGTGCCAGTTATACCCGTCGTGCCTAGAACGAAATGGTTCTCTCTCTCGTTAAGAAAGAGTGGGGGGGGGGGCGGACTGCGAGCCGGACAACCCCGTTAGACGTCGAGGCGTCTATGGTGGGTGGAAGGCTCATGCGTTTCGTCGAGGCCTGGCAAGGTGTGACGTCAGACAGTCTGGTCCTGGGATGGTTATCCCAGGGTTACATGCCGGAGTGGTGGGACTTTCCGCCACAAAATCTGTCTTTGGCACCAGTCTGGACACCCGTACCAAGGGAGCCAGACAAGTTAGAAGCCGTTCAAAAGGAAGTGTCGGGTTTACTTCTGAAGGGAGCAATAAAACCAGCAAATCGAAACACTCCAGGCTTCTATTCAAACATGTTCCTTGTCCCCAAGAGCACAGGGGGATGGAGACCCATACTCAATCTCAGGCCATTAAATTGGTTTATCCATACGCCTCGGTTCCAGATGGAAACGCCGAGGTCGGTAATGCGGGATTGAGGAAAGGAATGTGGTGTGTATCGATCGATCTGAAAAATGCATATTTCCACATTCCTATGAATCGGAGTTGGCACAGGTTTCTGAGATTTGCGTTTCAGAATCAAGTATGGGAGTTTAGTCTCCCGTTTGGCCTGTCGACAGCTCCGAGGGTTTTCACAAGAGTGGTCCTTGCGGTGACAGCGTTTCTCAGAAAAGAGAACGTGGCGCTACACACCTACATAGACGACTGGCTGCTTAAGGCAGACTCGGCAGCCAGGTTGAACGTGGATACTGCTCTGACTCTGAAGTTACTTTCAGATCTACGCTGCATAGTCAACGAGGAGAAATCCGAGTTGACGCCCACTCAACGTTTCATTTATTTGGGGATGCGATTCGACCTTGAGGAGGGCAGGGTTTACCCGTCAGAGCCCAGAGTGGTGTCTCTGTTAGCCATCCTCAAGAGTTTTCGAGTGGGAAACCACATTCAAGGCGAGGCGGTTCCTTCAGATGCTGGGCATGATGGTCTCCATGGAGCAGGTTATCCCGTACGATGCTCTAATGCGAATGCCTATCCAGTTGTATCTGATGTCTCTGTGGAAACAGAGAACAGAACCCCTGTCAAAACTGTTGCCAGTTTTGGAGCCGATAATATCGCATCTTCTATGGTGGAAACAGCGTCAGAATCTCCTATTAGGGGTTTCGCTGCACCTACCCCGCCCCCAGCTGTCCGTCTACACGGATGCATCGCTGGAAGGGTGGGGTGCCTGCCTGGGAGAACCAGGTCTCGGGCACATGGACTCTCCCGGAGAGTCAGCTGCATATCAATCTGTTGGAAATGATGGCAGTGGAACTGGCGTTGGAAGAGTTCCTTCCGATGATCAGGGGCAGGGTGATATTGATACGGTCGGTCGATTCGACAGTAGTATCATATATAAATCGCCAAGGCGGGACCAGGTCGCCCACTCTGTGTATCAGGGTGGGGCACTTGATTCAATGGTGCAGGAATTACTCGGTTGTTTTGAAAGCAGCTCGTATTCCTGGCCGATTGAACATTCTGGCGGATGCTTTGTCTCGCAGACAGAGAATCCTGCCAACAGAATGGTCCCTCAACCCTCCAGTTCTGCGACGGATCTTCGAGCATTGGGGCAAACCCAACGTGGACTTGTTCGCCACAAAGGAAAATGCTCAAATCATGACATATGTCTCGCCGATTACAGATCCAAATGTCGTCGATACAGACGCTCTGGCGATAAGCTGGAGAGGGATGCACGCTTACGCGTACCCACCCACCATTCTTCTACCGAAGGTTTTGGTGAAGGTCAGGGAGGAACCGTGTCTGGTCCTGCTAATAGCGCCGTATTGGCCGAGCAGGGCGTGGTTCACGGATCTTCTAGATCTGCTGGTGGAAAATCCTGTGCAGTTGCCCGAGATTCCGAACATAATCTCCCAGGCCAAGGGACGCTTCCTACACGAGCGTCCCGAAATGTTCAATGACTGCGTGGATGTTATCAAACAACGTTCCACGTCGGAAGGCTTTTCTCGACAGGCTGCTGATTTCATCGCGGCTGCGAGAAGGAGGTCAACCTTCAAGTCATATAACAACAAGGTTAAACAGATTTGCAGACTGGTGTGAAGAAAAGGGTATTGATACCTTTCAATCCACTATCAGCAAATAGCAGACTTTCTCTGTGAGCTGTTCTTTTGAGGACTAGCTCCCGTCACAGTTGCTGGATACAAGTCAGCTTTGGCATCAGTTATCCCTTGTCTAGCCAACAGGGATAGTCCAGAGGTGGCCCAGTTAAATGTGATGTTGAAGGGAATGAGCAATCTCCGACCGAGACAACCGGTAGTCATTCCAGCCTGGAGTCTATCTTTAGTGCTTAATGTACTGGCCAAGCACCCTTTCGAACCGTTGCGTTCGGCTAGTCTAAAGCATTTGACTCTAAAGGCGGTCTTTCTATTGGCAGCTTCCTCAGCTAGAAGGCGCAGTGAGATCCATGCGCTTTCGGCAGAGAGGAACCGATTTATTGTTTCTGGAGAAGGTCTGCGTCTTCTGCCAAGAGCAGAGGTTATGTCAAAGAACCAATCTTTGAGATATCCCGGCAAACCGATCATTGTACCGAAGTTAACTACGTTTGATCGTGATGCCAGTGTCTGGTGCCCGGTCCGTGCTTTGACTAAGTACAAGAAACGGACTGACTCGTTACGGTCGAACGATAGACATCTGTGGATTTGCCATAAAAAGTCTTATGGCGCCGCATCCATGGATACTATCTCTCGTTGGGTGGTCGAATGCATTCAGACTACTCACGAGATGGCGACTGGGCACCAGGTGCAAGGCGTAAGGGCAGACAATGTCAGAGGAATAGCCGCCTCGACCGCCCTTTACAATGGTGTTCCGTTATAGGACATCATGGCCGTTGCACAATGCCACTGTGAGTCCTCATTCACGGATTACTATATGAGGGATGTGTCAGACTCAGCCAATCCACTCGCTTTAGCTGTTTTGAAACGATAGTTAGTGACCACACTGCTTTTCACCCTTTTCTCACTTTGGTAAGAAAAGAACCTAAAGCAGGCATGGTCAAGCGAGAGGATGTCAACCAGATTGTGTCACTGATGGCCGAACCGGTGAATAGTTGGAGGCGGTACGTCTGAAGTCCAATTATCATAAGGTAATTCAATAGTGAGAGTTTTTTGTATTATGGATATGTATCATGTTCATTCATCTTATATATTCATGCTCATTCCCAGGCTAATACATGGAATATGCAGGGAGTAGTTCTCTCCCTTTTCTTAGGAGGAAAAAGGGGGGGGGGCTGTGACGCGAATGTGATTCGGTTCCGTGAACTTGACGGTCCTTTTAGGTCTCCGTTAGTCAAGTTTGAAGTCTAAAATCTTTCTCCAAGGGGCAAAATTAGCATGTATGGCTTGCCCCTTCCCACCAGGTTACTGATCAAATCTGGTGTATATCAGAAGTAACAGAATGGTGAGTATTGATCGAAGGAGAATGAAGGAAATGTCAATTTCCCTTTCTCCGAGATCTAACAATACTCACCATTCTGTTACGGACCCAGCCTCCCAGCCCCACGGAGGCAAGCCATAGTTTTCTCTTGTTTGGTGGCTATGCAAACAATATGAGCTCTATGGTAAACGGGTACTCGGCAGTGGGGAGCCGGGTACCCGGTTCCCAGGAGTCGGTAAAGCTTTCTAAGTCTATAATCCTAGAGCCGCTGTCAGGGCCAGCTGTATATCAGAAGTAACAGAATGGTGAGTATTGTTAGATCTCGGAGAAAGGGAAATTGACATTTCCTGCATTCAATCAGATAAACCATATACAACAAATAAGTCCTTAAAGGCGTAACAAATAGTCACTTGAAAATTTTAAAATGAATTTGACTGGAAGCTGCTGCTGCCTAAGGCACCAAAAGCTTCCAGTCAAGTTAGTTTTGAAATAATCAACAGCCTATCAGCAAGATTATCAGAAATGGAGGAATCAGGTTTTAGCCATGCCCCGCCCATCTCTAGCTAACTTACACCCACAATTCCTTCGTGTTGAGTCCGATCGATCCCTGAACTCCCTGACTATCTATTTCCAGAAAACTATGCATGTAAGCTGTTGAATATTTTGAAGTAATTTAACTGGGTGCTGTTGATGCATATGGCTGCACCAGCACCCAGATAAATTAGTTTCAAGATATTCAACATCATTTTTATTAAATAGTAAAGCCATACAATTCGTACAACAACACTTAATCCGTCATCAATTAAGCGTCCGTGACGAATTTATCTACGCTATTCATGACGTCGTTAATTATGACGTCATCCTACACGCCACGTAGTTAATTAAGTTGGGTAAACTGGAAAGGGCCATTGACTTAGTGATTGGTACTTCAAGGGTCAAGGGTTAAATAAAACATTCTTGAAACGCTAAATACATATTCTCTTTTGCCACTAATATGACATTTTCTGCGAGTAGGGAACCCATAAATCCCCTAAAAATGTGAGACTTGTGTACTCAATCCATGGCCTATCCGGAGGATCCGCCCCTGTGATAGTTGACTGCTTTGGATATGAGTACAGACAGAGGAGGAATCCGATCCAAGTATATGACGTCATACTCAATTACGTCTCACATAGGCTAACATCACAATACAGTGACGCATCTAGGTCCGTCACGAACATTGAATAGTCTGTCAAATGTACAAATTGTATGTCTTGATTGATTTACTAATCAATACAGAATTTGTTGCCATAAGCACCAGCATCACCCAGTCAAAATAGTTTCGAAATGTTCACCTGCATGGTTGTCTGGAAATTGGAATTCTTGAAACGCATGAGTAAATAATTATAAATTGATGCTAACACACATAAAAAGGGGCGGAGCTTAGCTAGAAATATTGTATCCATCTTGTTAATAATACTGTGTTTATCTGTTTTCTATTTCCTTAGGTGTCCACTGCTGTTGTTGAACCCTACAATTCAATCTTGACCACCCATACAACTCTGGAACACTCTGACTGCGCATTTATGGTCGACAATGAAGCCATTTATGACATCTGTCGTCGTAATCTGGATATTGAGAGACCAACATACACCAATCTGAATCGTCTCATTGGTCAGATTGTCAGCTCTATCACTGCATCACTCCGTTTTGATGGTGCCCTGAATGTGGATTTGACAGAGTTCCAGACCAACTTGGTACCGTATCCACGTATCCATTTCCCACTGGCAACTTATGCCCCGGTCATCTCTGCAGAGAAAGCATATCACGAACAATTGTCAGTGTCAGAGATTACAAACGCATGTTTTGAGCCTGCAAACCAGATGGTGAAGTGTGATCCGCGGCATGGAAAGTATATGGCTTGCTGCATGTTGTACCGAGGTGATGTCGTCCCCAAGGATGTTAATGCTGCTATCGCAACCATCAAAACCAAACGTACTATCCAATTCGTTGATTGGTGTCCAACTGGTTTCAAGGTTGGAATCAACTATCAGCCACCGACTGCTGTTCCAGGTGGAGATCTGGCTAAAGTACAGCGTGCTGTGTGCATGTTGAGCAACACCACTGCAATTGCTGAAGCATGGGCTCGCTTGGATCACAAGTTTGATCTGATGTATGCTAAACGTGCTTTCGTACATTGGTATGTGGGAGAAGGTATGGAAGAGGGAGAGTTCTCAGAAGCCAGAGAGGATTTGGCAGCATTGGAGAAGGATTATGAAGAGGTCGGCGTCGACTCAGTTGATGCCGAAGGCGAAGAGGAGGGTGAAGAATATTAAGCTGATAATCATCCTTAGAATTTAATTCAAGCTGCAGAAGTGGTTCCATCGAAACTCACGACATAAAAAAATTATTAAACTATCACTGAATTGCTTTGTAGTTTTTCACCATCTTCTCTGGATCCACCATATCATGGCCCCAAAACTTCATTAACTGTTACAGACATGCTTGGCAAATATTATGTGGGCGGTAAGACGGGTAACACTGGGATATATCAGTGGATGCGAGAAGGCATGAAATGATCATCAGTAACAAGTTATATATTATTACGAGCCACATGATAGGCATTTAGGGGTATACGATATAGCGACTACTACTACTACTACTACTACTACTACTACTACTACTACTACTAGATAATTTCGTCGCAAACGCATATTTGGTGACGGGCTAAGCGTTGTTGTACGAATTGTATGTCTTTATTATTTAATAAACATGCTGTTGAATATTTTGAAACTAATTTGATTGGGTGGGCGCTGTTGCTGCCAACGAAATATGTGTAGTTTCCTGGAAATTGATAGTCAGTGAGTTCAGGGATTGATCGATCCCAACACAAGTGAGGTGTTGGTGGAGCTTAGCTAGAGATGGGAGGGACATAGCTAAAACTGGAAAGGTCAATTAACTACGAAGGTGAAACAACTGGTTATTTAGACACTATAGGGATTCGATATGTCACTCAATTATGACGTTATAATCGATTACGTCACTAAGCAGCTAATGTCACACTCATAATGACATATAATTCTTCATCACGGAGCTCGAAACACCTATCAAGTGTACAAATTGTATTCAGTTTGTCGTTGACAGGTTTACAACTTAATAAACATTATGTTGGATATTTTGAAACTAAATTGACCGGGAGATGTTGCTGCCATATGCAATGCCCCAGTCAAATTAATTTCAAAATATTCAACAGACTACCTGTATAGATACCTTGAAATGGGATTCTGGTAATTCATGTTTCAAAGTATATAAATTGATTACAATACACGTACCTCGGTGAGCGGTGCTTAGCTAGAAATGGGCGGAGCATAACTAGAAATGGGCGGAGCAAAGCTAGAAATGTATCCGACTAGAAACATTTGCATAAGAAATCAATCCACCAGCCTTACAAATTCAATAGAATGAACATTTCCAGTTTTACCTATGCCCCGCCCATCTCTAGCTTAGCTCCACCCACACCTCGCTCGTGTTGGTATCAATCGATCCCCTGAACTCCCTGACTATCAATTTACAGAAGACTATGCAGTTAAGCTGTTGAATATTTTGAAACTAATTTGACTGGACGTTGTTTCGGCCCATGGCAGCACTAGCGTCCAGTCAAATTAGTTTAAAAATAAAGCCACTTTGATATGATCCAGTGATGTCATCGATCTTGTCTCGGATGCCGCATAAAGTACCATTTCCGTATGCTGTTGCGGAGCACAATAGGCCGCAGATCCAATGGACTTTTTCATTTTTAGCTATTCCCCGCCCATCTCTAGCTAATCTCCATCCACACCTCACTCGTTTTGGGATAGATTGATCTCTGAACTCTCTGACTATAAATTTCCAGAAAACTACACAGGTAAGCTATTGAATATTTTGAAACTAATTTGACTGGGCGCTGTTGATGCCATAGGCACCAACAGGGCCCAGTCAAATTAATTTCAAAATATTCAACAGCATGTTTATTAAATAGTAGAAACATACAATTCGTACAACGTGTCGGACTATTAAGAGCTAAAGACGGGCCAAATAGAATCATTTATGACGTAATGATTATGACGTCATCCTACATGCCGCTTCGCTGATTATGATGTCAAATAACGTCAGATTGATAGATGGATACTCTGGAAAGGTCCATAAGTAACATGTTTCGGCTATTATTTTGGAAACATGTTAACTTATTTATTGGCTATACGGTAGGACAATATAAGGCCCATACCTCATGCAGATTGCGCATTATTTATTGGTATAAGAGAGCGTTAACTTGCTTGTCTTCTCAGTAGAAGATTATCAAAGCACATTTGCCTATGCTGTATGCACGGAGATTACCTTTCCACTCACCAGTAGGGTCATCATCGGTACCTGTTTCACGCTGAAGCGATCCCGGTCATCGCAAAAGTTATGGATTAGACAGAGACGGGAAAATTCATAAACAAATAGTCCAGTCAATCTAAGAAAAATTTAGGTGCACCCGGGCAAAATCGCAACACAATTTGTCAGTAGATTTATGGGGAAGACGCAATGACATATTACCAAAAGCCTAGGCAATTCTGACGGTGGGGAATATATAATTAATCTGCGATACAATCGCAGATTATT